>OOFC01038262.1:0-25612 GCA_900323345.1 Pseudochromis fuscus
TCCACACACACAACCTGGAAACCTTTATACAGCCTTTCTTCATACAACCTCCACACTCACCCACAACCTACACACAATCTACACACAATCTACACACAATCTACACACAACCTTCACACAATCTCCACACAATCTACACACAATCTACACACAATCTACACACAACCTACACACAATCTACACACAATCTACACACAACCTCCACACAACCTACACACAATCTATACACAATCTACACACAACCTCCACACAATCTACACACAACCTCCACACAACCTACACACAACCTACACACAATCTTCACACAATCTACACACAATCTACACACAATCTGTACACAACCTCCACACAACCTGAGTTTATTAGGTTTTCCGTCCCCACTGTGCGACAAACAGCTGCAGCACTGACTGTAACATGTATGTTGTGGCTGTGGGACCAGTTTGTCACCAGATCTGTTTCTATGAGAAGAAGAAGAAACTCAGTGATGAATGAATCCTGTTCCCAACACACTCACACTGACCCGCTGATCAATACAGAAATAATACAGAGTAAACAGACCTCAGCTTTAATCCAGACGTGTCTGCAGTGTCATATCATCTGTGTTATTGTGTCACTGCTGCCTCATGTTTCTGACACACTGTGCTGTAGTTTGATTACTTGTGCTCACAGGAGGATTACCTCCATTGTTTTATCAGTGTGCACTTGTTTATTTGTCACATGTGAAACGATTAAAATTCACCGTCATCTTTTCTAACGCTCCTGCGGCGCTCGCTGCTCGTGCAGCTCGGGTATCTGAGAGGATAAGACCTCGTTTAACCCAGTTTCTGGGAGCCCACAGGCCGGGATCATCACCATGCAGGTCCTGGTAGTTAATAGGATAATCCAGTCTAAATACAGTCGAATTTGTAGTTTACTTTCTAGCACATGTGCACGTCATCCAGGGACGGGGAGGTGGGGTGGGGGGGTGGACGGCGTCAAACAACATCCTCCTCCTCTTACCTGCTGGTGTGTGTTCAGGTGTCAGTGAACAGTCAGGATCGTGGTGAAAGCCTCAATTATCATAAAGGTAACACTCAATAGTAAGAGCACCAATTACAGCAATATTTAGAGTATTAGATAAGCCACAAACTGACAGCAATAATGTAAACAACAGCATATGTACACCACCGTAAACAGCTTCCTACAGAAACTAACGCTGCACCAAAGGACTCATCACAGAAGCTTCTCCATCGTGTAAGAACTTTGATGAATCCAACTCCAACATCAGCTGCACTGATGTTTAACACAGCTGCAGATCTGTGATGGTCTGCAGCTCAGTGGAGACTCTTTATTGTGTAATTAGCTCTGATGCCACGTTGAATTTATCTACAGAGGTGACGACCAACTGAACATCCCTGTATCCCAACTTGAACTTGTTGTTACAGTCGATACGCTCTGATATAAAACATATTTTTTTGAAATAATGTTTCATTTATTAGTCGTTATTCGATGCACTGTTTTGAAGGAACATTAAACATGTTAGAAATCTCTACTTCATGGTGTAACTTCATTTGGGAAACTGAAAGTCAGACGTCATCAATGTTTTTAGAAAGATCAATAACAACAACTTCCTGTATTAGCAAAGTGTGTAAATCAGTGGACAGTGGAAAAACCAGAGATCACTGTTTAAAGTGACAGCTCCATAGACTGTGTATAAAAATGGGCGTGGCCACCAGATCTCAAATGTGAAGTTAACTGGTGGTAATCGTCAGGTTAGTGGTTTAATCCCACAGAGGGTTTACAGGATGGATGAAGCTAACGTGACGCCACCTGCTGGTTTGTGGAGGAGTTTGGTTTGAACATCACCATGTTGGTGGTTGGAGCCAGAAGTGACCATATTTGGATATGAAGGGAGGAGCGAGGAGACAGGTTGATCATACTAACCACGCCCCTAACACCTCCCAGCTCCTCCTGTCCTGCCTGATGGCGCCTTCTAGTGGCCTGATACAGGAAGTAGAAAATAATGTCCCAACTTGGGATAAGTGAAGTGCAGGAGTAGAAAAAAGTGCAATACCACTGATGACCACTAGATGCTGGCTCCAAAAAACTCTTAAAAGAAAAAAAACCTCCCACCTGAATTCAATCCAGAAATGGTCATTTTAACCTAAAATAATATTTTTTTCCACAAGTAGGAGGAGTTAGGGGCGGGATTAGTTTGATTGACAGCTCAGGTCTCCAATGAGACCGGCGCTGAAGTTGAGTCTCATCCACGACCCGCCTCCTCACTCCTCCCTTCATATCCAAATATGGTCACTTCTGGCTCCAACAACCAACACATTCAGACACCAAACTCCTGGATCAGGATGAGTCCACAAACCAGCAGGCGACATCATATGGCGCATTTACACTGGTACCTACTCGCTTCGCTTCGGTTTTGGTGCATTTACACGGGAAAAAAAGTACCTGGAGCTTGGTACCTGCTACAACTTTTCGTTCTCTCCTGCGGTTCCAAAAAAAGTACCTGGTCAGGTCGGAGCAGGTACTAAAATCTTATTGGTCGGAATCGTCACTGCATCGTTGCATCATCACTGCGCGGCACGTAATCTGTCCCCGCAAACACGCCATTTTTAAATCTTCGGCAAACCGTGCAGACGTGTTTGAAATAACAACAAGAAGAGAAATGGCATCTGATAGAAATCCTGCCTCATGGACTCAGGACGAGGTGCAAACCTTTCTGTCATTAGTCGCTGATGAGGAAATTCAGTGGGAGCTGGACGATGCGGTCAGAAACGAAAGAATCGCATAAAAGATGACGTCACGAATGATGACCAGCTACACGGAGGAGGGACGATGCTCGGCGATGTGAATGCAACCGAGGGGCCGATCCTGAGGCAAAACGAAGTGAGTAGGTACCAGTGTAAATGTGCCAATAGAGACCACGTCCATCTCTGACACAGTCTATGGTTGAACACTGAGCTGGTGTTAGTCTAATGTACAGGACTGTCGTACCTCTGTTTTGGTCTCCTCCAGCTCCTCAGTCTTCTTAAAGCTTCTCAGCAGCTTGGTTCTGTTTCCTCTCCAGTGATAAAAAGCTGAAGGATGAATGATAACAGCTGAGTCAGACCAAACATTAATGGTTTATCAGCATGTGAAAGAAAGTTGAGAACTGCTGAGTACGTTTTCCTCCATGTTGCTACAGACAGACAGACAGACAGACGGTGACAACATAACCACCTCACTTATGTTGAACTATTTATCCTTTTAAATATCCCTGAGATCTTGGACGGACTGCTGGACACTGTGTCCTGACAGTGATCACATTAAAGTATTTCTTGGCCAAGAACGACCATCAGATAAGCTGCCTGCTGCATTTAGCTAAAAGCATCCAGGAGACACGGGGATAATCTAATCTGATAAACTCACCCGGGGAGGAACCAGTGAGGGTGAGTGGTGGCTGCTGGGGTAACTCAGGTGATGTTAACGTCAGCATCCTGAAAGGTTTGTGCAATATAAACAGTTTATGGTCTTTCTCTGCAGCTTTAAGGATCAGTCACTTCCAACCCAAACCAATCAGCTGTGATGAAAACTCTCGACCTGTTAATTAATTCTGCTGAACAAGCTGGTGGATAGACTGTAAATCACAGTTGGTGGTATCCACCGTGACGTCACCCGTTGGTTTGTGGAGTCTCATTCTGAATGTGGTGATGTTTTGGAGCCAGAAATGACCATATTTGGAAATGAAGGGAAGCGTTGGGAGGCGGGTCTGACCTTTGAACCCGAGGACAGCTCTGTTGTTCCTCCTGAATGTAAATGGAGTTACAGCATCCTAATGAGATGCAGATGCACCTGGTGTTTCTTCCTGCATGAAGGTTAAACCAGGAGAAACTGAAGCGCTGTGTCTCATTTATTTATTGATTTATTTTTACACTGTTAACTGATCAATATTGACAGTAAATCTATCAAATTTCATATTAAATCTATCAAATATTTCATTAAGAACCAAAGGAAGTCTCAGGTGAACCAGGATGATGTGTCAGATGTTTAGTCGCTGCTCTGTCATCAGGAAATAACATTTAATGCACTGTTGAAATCACAGAATGAAGACACAAAACATTTTACTTCTGCTGATTCAAAATCTATTTATTGAGGAAACAACGTGTCTCTCACTGCCACCTACTGGTTGTTTCTACACCTGCAGCAGCTTGAACTACACAGTATCAGTGTCAGTGGATGTGAGCAGAGAAACAGAAACATTATACTGAGCTAATGCTGACACTAGTGAAACAGTTTGTATTAAAGCAGCTGCAGCCAGAAATCCTGAGGTCCCACAGTTCACTCCCTGATTATTATCTGGATATTTCACATTTAATTATTTTGGTATATAAACTGTAAAAATATATAATTTGAAAAGAAAACTTCAAATTCCTCCTTTCCACCCTGATCTTCAGTCATATTTCTCTTTTCAGTCATTTCCCCCCCTGGCTAATCCTTTCATTTAATACTGGTGCATTTAATTTATCTAAGTTGTGTTTACAGTGATGTTGTCAAAAGGTGTGGGTGATAAAAGTGTATTTTTGTTGCACTAAAAGCAGGTAAATTTAGACTTATTGTGTGTATCTAAATAAAATTAAGTGAAAAGCTTTACTGTAAGTTTGTGTCTGGGAAGAAAACAAGGAGGTTTGTGGGAAAATTAGGATATTTATTCACCTATTGTGACAAAAACAATATCGACCAAGAACTTAACACAGAGGCTGATAAAAGATTTTCACAGCACAGAGTTACACTCAAATTATAGCAGAAAACAAGGTGTAAACTAAACGTCGGGACTCGAAGGTGGTTCAGCCAAACAAATAAAACACAAAGGATGTTTACTGGAACTAAAACAAAACAACCTTAATTAAACTCCAATCCCCCCTCCACAGTGGCAGCACATGGTACGTCCTGATAGGCGGGGCCACAGGATTTCAGCCACACTCCTTAGCCTCACCAGGAAGAAACCTCTCCACAAACACAGTACACAGCAGAAAACTGTGTTGAACTCTAATGTAATATGTGAGGCTTAAACTACAACATGTATAAAGTATAAACTGCGTCATGTGAACAAGTGTGTTTAAAGTTATTAAATAAGTGGACAGTGCATGATGTCACCTGTTGGGTTGTGGGTATGTTGGTTGTTTGGAGCAGGAAGTGACCATATTTGGACATGAAGGGAGGAGTGAGGAGGTGGGTCTGACCCTTGAACCTGAGGACACTGTCCAATGAGGATGAGACTGGAGTTCACTGGTGAATGAGTCTCCAAACCAGCTGTAAATCACTGGAGACCAGAGCTGTCAATCAGACTAGCCCCGCCCCTAACTCCTCCCCCCAGATCTCTGAGAAGAAGAGTTGATTTTATCTGATGACATCAGAACGACTTGTGGAAAAAATGTGTTGACTGAATAGTTCAGGATTGACAATGTGGATTTTTGAATTGAAGTCAGTTGGAGCAGCACCTGGTGGCAGCTGGTGGTGTTGCGCTTTTTGCACATTGAGATTCAGTGGCTTCGTCCATCTTTTATTATAAACAGGTAGAATGGTAGAGAGTCACACTTCCTCTGACATGTTGTTGCTGGAATCAGATATTTTTTAAACCCATGAATTAATCCATATATACTTTGTGGTCCAGTTGACAACATGTGCTGGTCATGCATCTTCTGTTCATACAGGACAGTACGATTTGTCCCTGTAAATAAGTTCAGGTATCCACACAGTACAACAACAACAACAACAACAACAACAACAACAACAACAACAGCAGCTGCAGCTTTGTACTATTTCCCTCTCCCAGTGTAAACCTGTCCACCCACAGGTCCCACATGAACATCCTCTCTGCTCCTTGTCTGTGTTGTGACTCTGAAATCTGGATCCAGGTGCGAGGGCCCACGCTTCAGCTCTGTGCTGTTTGTACACCAGCAGATAAATTTAGCAGCAGATATAAAAAGGAACGATTGTAGAAACTCCAGAGCTGAAGATGACAGATGCAATATGACCAGCAAAACACAGAGGACCGTCAAACTGCACTCGCTTTAGTTTCCGTGGTAACCTGAAGGGAAATTAGCAACAGCAAGAAGGGAAAACTCCTGCTACATAAATAACATCGCCAAGGTCATAGATGACCTTTTTAATTTTTGTATGCTAAGCGTGCCTGTGATTCATCTACAGAGTTATATAAGATAGAAGAAGAAGAGGGGGAAATATCAGATGCAGGAACACACACTGACATCATCGGGCAGGTGATGACATGAACTCTGCTTGAACTTTTATTTGTCTCCATCTGTGGTGTTTCTGCTCTCCACCTGTCAATCAAACGCTCCCTGTGTTCAGGCCTTTACTCTCCTGATGAGGTGACTCTGTGGAGGCTCTGTGGAGCTACAGTCAGACTTTGGTTTTGGGGTAACACCACAGACTGGATGTAGAAAATGGACTAAGCATCCAGAGCTCAAAGGTGAAGCCAATGTAATACCAGCAACAGCCACTAGGTGCTGCTCCAACTGACTTCTATTCAAAAATCCTCATTTTCAGTCCTGAAATATTCAGTCAACACATTTTTCCCACAAGTCATTGTGATGTCATTAGATAAAGTCGACTGTTCTGGTGGTGGTCCATCTGAAAATCAGTATCTAAAGGATCAACATCCATCACGTCTTGTCGCAAGTCAGCATCTGTGTCTTTATCTTTTCTTTGTTTTAGAGATGACAGAGGTGGGACACTTTGGGATGAAGGAGATATTAGGCTGAGAGAAGGGGAGGAGTTGGGGGCGGGGCTAGTTTGATTGACAGCTCTTGTCTCCAGTGATGTACAGCTGGTTTGGAGACTCATTCACCAGTGAACTCCAGTCTCATCCTCATTGGACAGTGTCCTCAAGTTCAAGGGTCAGACCCGCCTCCTCACTCCTCTCTTCATATCCAAATATGGTCACTTCTGGCTCCAAAAATCAACATGGCGACATTCAAATACCAAACTCCAAAGTCCAGGGTGACATCATGATAGCTTCGTCTGCTCTGTATTCAGTCTGTGGAGGATAAAATCAAAAATTATTAAATTATTGTGGTTTAAAGTAGCTTAGCATCTGTGTAACACTCCATAAATTAAAGGTGTATTTATGTTGTACATGTTCATATGCATGTGTAAAAATAACTGAAGCATCATTAGTTTTCCACCGAAAGGAGAACGAGCTGTCTGCTGTTCTCCATACAAATAAAAAGTCATATTAACATTTAGAGATTTCCAGAAGCAGACACACTCACATTACACTCCGAATATTAACATTTTATTGGACATGTTGAATTTAGGTCACCAACAGAGAGTCAGGGAAGCATAATTTATGTGTCCTGAGCCTCTAGTTTGAAGAATAATAAACCACAATGAACACAGTGTAGGTCTCAGAGGAGGGGGGGGCAGCTGTGTGGCAGCTGGTTAAGTATTTCCATGAGGATGAGAGAGTGTGCGACGTCTATGGAGCCGTTTGATTTTTGAGGGTGACCTATCACTTTAAGAGTGTCAGAGCCCCTCAATGGGCTCCTCATCTTTTTTCTCCCACAACATCTTTCTTCCACCGTGCATGGCTTGTTGCCGAGGTAACAGGCCTGAGAGTGGTTTAGCATTTCCAGCATTGCCTGGTGAATCAACTCACGCTGACATGCAACTGACAACAACACGCTGTATGACAGGCGCAGGTATTTTTTCTTCTTCTTCTTCTTCTTCTCCCCCCAAAAATGTCACAGGAGTCAACGACCATCTGGTGCTTCATCGCTCTCATACAGGAAATCATATCAAAGCTGCCATGTTTGATATTATGTCCACCTCCTCTGCGTGATTATGAGCAGCTGTGTGTGTGTGTGTGTGTGTGTGTGTGTGCATGTACATTTGTGCATACATGTCCTATTATTACCCCCAAATGCCCAATGGATTTTATAGCAGCTCTGTATTTTAAAACTTTTCTACCAAAGGAAACAGTCCAGTCATCTTGTTTCGATGCAGCAACAGCAGCAGCATCACTTTCCCTCTTACCTTATTACCTCCACCAAGGAGGTGATGTTTTTGTCGGGGTATGTCTGTTTGTCTGTTGGTTTCCAAAATAACTCTAAAAGTTACAGACGGATTTCGATGAAATTTTCAGGGATTGTCCAGATGGGGATAAGGAACAAATGATTAGATTTTGGAAGTGATCCGGATCACCGTCTGGATCCAGGAATGTTTTGAAGGATTCTTTAACATTGGGAGATAGGACCATATGTGACATTTATACATATGACTCCACCAAAAATGGTCGAGACACTTTGAAAAAAAATACAGGACAAGTTTCTAACATGGTCTACAATATATCAAAGATTGATCTGGATAAAGGAATAATTTCAGATAATATGATCCAGAATATGAAAAAATCGATCTTTGAAACTTGCATCATAAAAAAAACAAATGAAGCTAGAAACATGCAACAGACATCTTTAAACAGCCACGACGCTGTGGAAATAATATTGATATAAAGAAATGCAAGACTAATACTAGTAATATCTTTGGTGGAAGTCACAATATGGAAGGAAATGTTGGGCTTGGTGGAGGTCTGCGCTCTCCCAGTGCTTCTCTAGTTACAGTTGTGTCAGCAGGCCCATTAGAAAAATTTTAATCATAATGCACATCCCAAAGAAAAACTCCTGATCTGCATCTAGTTTGTATTACTGCCTTCATTTGACTGCTATTAACTTACCTGTGGCTCTCATAACACACATCATAATATTACAAAACCTTGAAGAGAATCAGAATTTAAAACTTTATTGCCTTTTACAAAGTAATAGGTTTTTTGTCTTGTGCATGTGAATAATAGTGAAGTTGATGTTGCTTCCACTGTGTCATGAAAGTGCGATTGCAGTGTTATTGTGCTGTGAAAAGAGTCTGTCAGCTATCTATATAAAGGCCCCCATGTGCTCCACAACCTCTCAGTTAGGGGTTCAAAAAGCAGGCGGACGGCTCCACCAGATGTTGGGCTGCGATCACACCGGCGCTGAGGGAAAAACACTGGTGACGCAGTGCTAATGCAGAAGCCTCTCATGTGGCCAGGTGCTGTGGTGTAACTGTCGCAACATCAAATAATTACATAGGAGGTAACTTTCCAGACGTGTTGCAGAGGTTTGTGCACCACTGAGCGTAGACATTCAGACTCAAGGATCTCTTACACTGGACATTGTATTTTATGTTTCACTGGTACTTTAACCCTTTAACGCCTGGACTTTTTATGTTCATTTTGATTTCAAATTCAAATTTAACATGCAAAATCTAACATTGATGTGCAGTTGCAGTGTTTTTGTTCACTAAAACTCTAAAATCAATGTGTTTTTCTGCTATTCTTATTTCATCGTCACTGTTACATTACTATTTCATTCTTACAACATGTAGTATATAGTAAATCAGCTGTTTTGCCGGCTTCTCAGAGAGGCTCGTGAAATTACCGTAATGACACCATATTCACTGTAAAGTGCAACGTCTCAGCTCTCGGAACGTTGGAATTTTTGTGATTGTGCAAACAGAGACATAATTACGGTAATCCAAAGATGCATGTGCAGACCTGTTGCCGACGACATGCTTGGAATTAAAGGGTTAACTGTCTGCTCGACCATTTGGTAAAACACATTTTGAGTGACTATATCTTATTGAAAAATGTGTTGAAACATTTTATCGGGGTCAAATAATTTTCTTAAAACATGACTTAAATTGATCATTATTCATTATTCATTATTATTCATAGCTGTATTTATGTTATTTCACTTTATACATATGCTAAGGGTCACACATCATTTGTTCTGTTCATTTCTGTTGACTTTTTCAACTTGTTTTGGCATTTGTATATTCAACTTCAACTAGAGATCAATAGAAAAACTGTGGGGTCTGTTGATTGTTGTCATTCATGCCCCAAGAAAATCAGAAAAAAAGTCAAAAAAAAGAGAAACTATTATGCTTATTTTCCAGCATTATAGTTATAATGTTAGCTTCGCCTAGAGTAGTTTTGCATGGATTGAAGTTAAAAAAAAAAGTTCATATTTTATTATAATGACCTTTTATGCAGTCCCTCATTTCATCCTCTGTCTCTGGCTGTTTTGAAACTTTCACATTTGATTGTTAATGTCAGGAAGAGAGACAGGAGACGGGTACGCTGACACTCCAACAGGAGTCAGCTCCCATCCCTCCTTTTACAGCCTACGCTGTAAACAAACTAATGTAACTTTGTTGACAGGAAATGCAAACGTTTCAAATCAGTCCAAACGTATTTGAGTCTGATTCTGATCCAGGATCTGAAAGCAGACAGCACCAATATTCACAGCAAGAAAGATCACAGCAGGACGTCTGTGTTCAATTTTTACATATAAATAAATATTACACCCATTAGCAACTTTTTGTGGCACATACAGTAATGGTGAATTCAGAAGTATTTCCTATGCATGCCCAGATTAATCAGTATATGTGTGGGAAATACAAGAAAATACCGACTTAGGTGAAAAATGTTGCTGTCAGGAAATACTGAAGGTAATGTAGCTATAGTAAAATGTTACCGTCAGTATCTCTGCTGGCTGCACAGTGTCTCTGTGCACCAGCTGTTATTTGTATGCTGCACTACATGAAATAAATGTATTATTATTTAGGTGTGGGGAACATGTTCAGTTACTATGACAACCGTAATGTTTGGAACAGCTCTGTAAAAGTCGGGGGTTTCCTACGTCACGTACCTCACCTCCTGAACAGATATTTAAAACAAAGGCTTTTCATCAGGTGTAGTCCGAGCTCTTTCCTCACAGATCACTGAAACATCACTTTACCTCAAAATGTGAAACACCCAACACTGTAAAACTGCAATTAAAACAGAAAACATGGGAAAGCACAATAGATCCTCTTTACAGGAATAGAAAACTCATGGTCAAAACAGTGTTTGGAAAATGTTTCATCATAATGTTTGAACATAAAGAGGATTCACCCGTCATGAAAGTTTTCATGAGATCTGCCATTTTAAATATTTCAAATGACTGGAGAGCTTTTTCTGATTGTTTAAAATGCTCTGACGTTACATGGGCTCAGCATGAAGAAGCTACATGTTGTGAGTTTGACTGCAGAAACACTGGGATTGTTGTTACATTACTCACCACAGCAGCACCTGCAGTCAATCCAGATTCACAGTCACTTTCTGCATCTTACAAACTCAACCTCTTCAGTACTGAGGAGCAACACTGGTGGAGATTCAGTCTTGAGCCCATGTGACATCATCATCATGGCAGCCCAGTAGTGGCATTAGGACTGCCTTACAAAAACACTAGCAACTTTTTTTTTTATAACAGATATGTCTATGCATGTATTTACAATCCATTTTGTATTCCTGCAGGACGAGCTTCAGTGTGATATCTGTATCAGTCTCCCCCACAACACAGCTCAAGAAGAAGACTCCAGAGACCTCATCAATGATGGAGATTAGAGAATTATCCATCATTTATCTGGATCACTGTTTAATGCCATCTGTGTGTAGCATCAATCAGAACAATGAGAAGTGGTTGTGCTGTTTAATAGAGTATAAAACACGACCCTATATTGACAGTGTGGTTACAGGTATTATGTTGAACTGTTAGCTGCTGCATGATGTGGTTTATATCCTGAGGAAGTTATTAACCCATAGCAGCAGCACTGAGTTGACCTGTAGTCCACAAAGGCAAATAATAGAGCATGTCTGCCCACTCTGGTTAAATACACCTGATAACACAGCTTCTTTTCATTCATTTAGTCATTCAGTGCTGAACTCTAACCATTTATTTCATGGTCAGACTGATGAATACCATCCTTGGTTTGGACGCATTAAACATCCACAGTATTAATTATCAATATTTAATAAAATCACTGTGCTATTTTCTCATGATATTGTGCATCAGCAGTGCTGCATTTCTGCTGCCTGGATATTTATACGACTTTGTGCAGTGACCATATGTGTATTTGTGTAGCGTTTATTTTAAGAAGGCAACAGCAGAGCAAATGAAAATCTTATTCCCTTTCAACTAAATCACAAGTTAAATTGAGTTTTGCTGAATACGGCCACACCACAACTCTCTCTTTCTCTCCCTCTCTGATAGGGAGACATTTATCCACTCAGCATGAGGTAACCATAGTAACTAGAAACTAGGTTATAAAGTACTGTATATAAATAAGAGTAAAATGCACATGAGTGTACAGTGCACCGCCTCAGAACAGTCAATATCATGTCAACAAGACGGGCTTGTCATGAATGTGTCTGTGTCTGAAGAGTGGCTTTGTGCCTCTCATTGTGTTTCTATTCTGTGTGATTGGACTTCTGTCTTCCACAACAAAACACAGTCTCTGGCAAATGAAAAATATAGAAAGACATGAAGCTGCCACTTAATACACACAGCCTATTTGGGTCGCTTGGTAACCTGCAGAAAGTACATTTCATATATAGCTGAACTGTTCCTTTGATCCTCTGAAAGTTACTTTCAGTTATTTGTGTAAATTAAATATAAACCTGAGGTAATAATATCAGGGTTGTTATATTCTATATCATATAATTGTTATTATATTCTTATTGTGAGCAAATTCTATGTAAAGACTGTTAAGGTTAAATGGCCAAAGGTCAATAAAGTCAAACACTCTAAGTGTAACACTGAGGCTGTGCAGCATGCTCTAAATCAAAGAACAGAGACCGTTGACTTCCAAGTTGACTTCCGTGTTTATTCCAACAAAAACAGGTCAAACAGCAGTGAATATATCCCTGGTCTGACCCCGTGACTAATGAGGGCTTTTTAAATCATTACCTCCACCAAGGAGGTTATGTTTTTGCCCGGGTTTGTGTGTTTGTCTGTCTGTTGGTTTCCAAAATAACTCTAAAAGTTACAGACGGATTTCGATTAAATTTTCAGGGATTGTCCAGATGGGGGTAAGGAACAAATGATTAGATTTTGGAAGTGATCCGGATCACCGTCTGGATCCAGGGAATTTTTGAAGGATTCTTTAACATTGGGAGATAGGACCATATGTGACATTTATGCATATGACTCCTCCAAAAATGGTCGAGACACTTTGAAAAAAAATACAGGACAAGTTTCTAACATGGTCTACAATATATTAAAGATTGATCTGGATAAAGGAATCATTTCAGATAATATGATCCAGAATATGAAAAAATCAATGTTTGAAACTTGCATCATAAAAAAAACAAATGAAGCTAGAAACATGCAACAGACATCTTTAAACAGCCACGATGCTGTGGAGCTAATATTGATATAAATAAACACAAGACTAATACTAGTAATATCTTTGGTGGAAGTCACAATATGAAAGGAAATGTTGTGCTTGGTGGAGGTCTGCGCTCTCCGAGTGCTTTTCTAGTTTATAAAATGTATTCTAGTTTTGAATATATTTAATGAAATAGTTCTGTTGACTCCCCTCTCATTAACTTTCATATTTTTGGGTAACTGGTACTTTACCCCCTCAGTGAGTCATCCTCTCATCTTCTCCTGGGATATTTTGATCTGAATGACGGGGACTGTCTACAACAAGACCACAACCAACAATCATTGGATTCAACTACGAAACCTCACCTGTGTAGAAAAAATCTGGGGCTGGATCCTCAAACACTCTGAGAATCTCCTCAGATACTTCCTCACTGAGCCTTAACCTTCCTAGCAAGGAGTCTTAGTCAGGAATGGACAGAGACTCTTATGTTAGTGAGGACTCCTGGTTGACTCCATACCGAGCTACGACTGATCCTTTTGAAAAAGTTGACTAAATATAATAAATAAAAATCCACTTTTGGTGATGATGGGCATAGAATAGACCATACAACCAATAGACCTAATCACATAATCTAGTTTTTATAAAGACACTGTGTAATTATATAATGAACATCTGTGATGAGTAGATGTGTAGTCACAAAAGTATCTCACTAATGAGTGAAAGCTCAGGCCCACGTGCACAGTATTGATATGCAGGTTGTTATTATATTTGCTCACCTTTATTTACCATGGTGATACCTTCAGTACTTCATCTATTTGAGATTAACAAGGGAAAATGGCTCAGCTTTCTTCAGTCTCTGTAATGACAATGTGAAGCTGCAAGACTGCAAGTGTTTGCATGATTACCTGCTGATGAAGGACTGCAGCAGACTCAAGTCATAACACTGATAACTTTCAATTCCCAGTGACTGCGCTGTGGCATCGAGTTGGAGAAGTGAGTGCGTCTCCTTACTTTGTCTTCTGCTTAAGCAACTCCAGAGGATCTTAAAAGTCCTCCTCAGTGCTCCTAACAGTTTTCACCTTAGGGGCAAAGAAGCTTAATAAATACCTTTCATTTTTACTAGAATCTAGTCTTAACTTAAAGGGGAAATTATTATAAAACATTATGATTCTAAGAATTTTCTCAGACTTTTGTCACAAAGAGAAACTCTTTGTACAAAGCATCTTCATGGATACAGACACAGATATAACACATTTCTCTGTGGTACAGACTACAGATGCACCTAGAGCTCGTTATCAGATAAATAAATAAATAACACTTCTTTGTTATTATTATCCATCACCACAATAATAAAGAAGTATAAATACAAATCACACATATAATAAAACAATCTTAAAAGTTTATGTAAAGCAGGACAAATGGGGCAGAGTCAGTGATGTTACTGAGTGGGTGTGTATTCAGATCAAACAAACATCAGGGCTATACATCATTGTCTTGATCAACAGATTACAAACTTAATAATTTAAACTGCAGTGAAACACAATCCAAACACATTTTGAACGTTATTTAATTGATAACATGAAATCTGCACCAAGGCATAATCCATATCTGATCTCCACTAAACTGTTTCAGACAGTAGGCTTCCTCATGCTGCACGTGTGTGTACATCTTCAATAAAATACATTAAGATGAGATAAAGTTATGAATTTACCTGAAGAGCCAAAGCCAGGGGACTTCAGCAGCTGAATGTCACCATGCTGGTTTGTTGAAGCCAGGACCACATTTGCATATGAAGGGAGGTCACTGTCCAGTGTTTATGAGGCTCATCCTCAGCTCCACACTTATTGGAGACCAGACCTGTTGATCAAGCTGACCACGCCCCTAAATACTGCACTTTTTGAAGCCTGATATCTACTTAATAACTGATGAGAAGAATTCACTTCAGCGAGTGACAACAGAAGGGCTTGTTGTAAAAATGTATTCACTGAGAATTGCATGATTGAAAATGACAAGTTTTTTGGAGACACCTCCAGTGGCAGTTAGGAGTACTGCACTTTCTTGCACTTTGACATTAACCTCACTTTTTAGCCCTGCTTGCTTTGTGTATTTCTATATACAGTCTATGGTGTATACCTGCTGCTTCCTTCATCTTTCTCCTGCTGTAGGCACATTAGTGGTGTTGTACTGTCCCCTACTGCTTCTCTGTCCCTATTGTCTTTGTTATAACATTCAATCATTTTAAGTAAAAGGGATCTCTGGATTTTTTTCCTGGACTGAATCCCTCCTCAGCATCATTGCTACAGCGACCAGCAGTTTAAAAACATTTTGTAGTCACTTGGAAATAAAAGTCTATATTTGTGACGTGATTTTAAAGATTTGTGGTTTTAGGATTCATGTGTAATCAATGAAGTATCCTTTTGTCTTTTCTGAGGTCATTTTGTCCTGCTTCTCTTGACCTAATCTGTATTTATGTACGTATAAGTTAAAGATATGTCTGTATATCTTTTGTTAATTTCTTCTTTCAATATTTTTACTGTGTCATTAGTTTCTTACTTCTTTTTGCACTTCATACTTTGTTTACCCTGCTGCTGTGACAAAAGAATTTCCCTGGTGTGTAAAATCATGGGGGCAGTGTGGCTACAATGCTGAGTTAAGAAAGACATTGGCAAAATTATCTGTGATGTTACTTTGCTACCTGTGCCAAGGAAGTTGGATTTTGCCAATGCTGATTTGTTTCTTTGCTCCCAACATTGTGGAAAAACTACTAAACAAATACTGAAAATATGTTTGAAAAATCTTTTATGTGGGGAGAGTGTTTTAACAAGACAGTGTTGCTAATTCACCACAAGAGGGCAACAGGGTTCAGGGTTCAGTCTATAGCATCAGAAAAGCTGGATTAAGCTTTTGTGGGGATTTGTGCTCTCTGATTACTTTCTAGTTACTTCTGCTTATGGCCTCTTTCTCAACAGGAACATTATTACAACCTCATACACTGTCGCCGTGTGTTGTTGTCACATCTGAGTCTGAGATGTCCTCGTCCTCGCCAACGTGCAGAACACATATATGGGCAGTGACATTGGTTGAAGTGGTTACATCAACATCGTTTTGTTTTTTACTTAAAGGAAGCATAAATGAGCTCTTAGGAAGAATCAGAGAGTTTGAGGCGAAGTGGCACAACAAAGTATTAAAACACGGAGAGTTGCTTTTATTTTTTCAAATCTTTTGCTGACAATAAGAAAAACAGAAGCATGTCAGACTTTCTTGTTAATCCTGTGATAATAACCACAAACACTTCTTTTCACTGCAGCTTTTAATCTGAGGTAGTATAAAGTATAAACATGTATGAAATGTTGGTTTAGGATGAAAATGTGTTTGTCTTGAGTGTTTAGAAGACTTGAGACCTCGAGGTGTGAGGTATGAGAAAACTCTTCCTCTTTTGATATCTGCTGTGACTTTATCTGTTGACTTTCTTTGAAGCAAACTGTCTCACGTCTTGTCATCACAATGCCTGAAAGAGCTTGACTGTAAAGGATGCTGTCCTTGCTTTCTTCTCCATTGTTTTGCAGTAAAAGCAGAAGACATTTCTATTGTACAGGCATTATGTACTTTTCAGTAATGAAAGAATTCTGCAGGGGAAATGCATGTGCACGTGTGGTTATGTGCATGTCCGTACGTATTTATGTGTTTCTATATCAATGAAAATGTGTATGTGTTTCTATGTGCCAGTTTGGCTATTAGTGAGTATGTGAAAGCCCTTCATCTCCACTGACTTTGATGCTCAGTTCTTTCCAGTCTTTTGTATTAGCTGTGTCATGTTACTGTCCATGGCCAGCAGAGACTACAGCCTCTCAAGTCCACTCTAATTGGTTGGGCAGGGATAATGAGCTTGCTCTATTTGAGGAGGAGAGCCTTAGTATCAAAGCTCATTTGGAACAACCTGCCCTTCATTCTGGCCTCATGTTGTCAGTGATGTCAAGGAAATAATTCTTCATCCCCTGGAAAGGAGAGGACAGTTGTTTATCAGTCAGAAACCTGAAGTACTGTCATGTCTTCCCCTTTTTCCTTTTTTAATTTCTGAAGCCAGGAACAGATTGGTTCTAAATTTAAAGCCAGTTAAAATTCCCCAATATTACTTTGAGCACCACATTATTACTTAGTGTAGTTATAGGTGTGTGTGAGTGTGGTTGTTTTTGGGCAATTCATGTGATAACTGAATATGACTGTGACAACATGACAACATATCCTTTTTGAACAGACATCTTGGTCCCCAGAGGGTGAATATAAAGACAACTCCGTCCTGCCTCCGTTGTTGCACCTCATCTGCTGTGTGTTTCTGCTCACCTGTTGTGTGCTGAACCTGCTGACAGCTTGAATAAAAGACATAAAGTACAGATTTTCCCATTGACTTTCACACCAAGGCCAGTTGGCGAACACACCGCTGCTCTTTGTGATTCCTGGCCTGGTTGACTACATAAGGGAACTAGGGCCTTATGTCCTTTCCGTTATTGCCTTGCCTATTTGCCATTATACCCCAACACATATAGGCCCAGAGATGCAAGAGGAGACAGGGAGCATCCAGCCGCCATCCACCAGTCCGCTCTTGGGGCATCTCCTCTGCTTCCAGTCCTTCCTCCTCAGCAGAGCAGCAGATGGAGGAATCTGAACCGATGTAGCTGGGTCGCACCTCCCTCACTCCTGAGGAGCAGGAATATCCATCGCCAGGTCAACCTTTGCCTGTACAGCAACCGCGCAGGTCATTTTATCTCTCGGTGTCCAGTAAAAGCCAGGGCTCATCAGTAGAGGGGAGCTGCTGCTGAGGCTAGTCTTGGACTTCTGCAAGCAAATACAACACATCCTGGGATTCACTGTTTTCTGGCACCACTTCACCCACAGCTGTAGGTCTGTGGCTACTTCCCTCATGATTGTACATCCCAGCACCCTCCTGCCAGGTTGGTCAGAGGGTGCAGCTCTCCATGCAGGACCTGCCCCTATATGTGTGTGCAGCAAAAGTGGGTAGGATGGTCAATTGTAAATAGATATACTTACAACAAGCCAGACAACACCATTATGGGAATTTCACCCGGAGAATAAGACTAACGTGAATATAGACAAATCATAACACAAGAGAAGTATAGAATGAAACCACATAATCAAACTAAACTGGAATGATTAATACTTCCAAAAAAATACTGCATCTAAAATCCACAGAGTACTTTAATGGCCCCACTTGAAGGCCTAGCAGCTCTCAGATGTGTTGGGTTTTCAAAACTTTTTTCAATTTCATTATTTTGTACATTGCTGGTAATGACATCCTCCAATAATTCCCCAATAAAAATAACAACAACAAAAACAGTTTACAGTTTAGAAGTAATTTGAAGTAACCTGATGCAGAGTAGCCACTTCTCAGGTAGGGAACTGACATGTGGCTACACTGTGGTGCTCTCCAAGGTGCTGATCCTGCTGCTGAAACCATTCAGGAACATGGTAAGGAAGTGATGCTCATTTAGAGATATGACAACAGACTCATAAGCTGTTGCCTTCATCATAAACATGCCTTGTGACTCCAACAGTAAATCGTACACAGTTGCAGCAAAGGTTGGTTTTCATGGTTTGGAGGGAAACGCCTCAACAATGATATTTGGTACAAGCATTCACTTCGCCCACAGGTTGTGTTTCAGTAACTGGGGATTGTCCAACTTTTTGCATAATGAGAAGTTATATTTCTGTCTGCATTAACTATACATTATGTTTCGTGCTGCTAATTAGCTAAGTAAGAAGCAAACTACTTTGCCATTGAGAATATGATAAACCCAGGTTGTAATGTCAACAGGCTAACGTGCAGATTTCAGCATTTATCTCAAACCACCACTGTGCATACTTATATCCTTACAGAGCTGCTGGTATGGGTTCAGACCTTTGAGATGGATTGATGTTAAGATTACAGCATTCAGCAGCTCTCAGGTCATGTCACGCTGGCTGAGAGTCATTAGGCGCAGTGGGCAGTCTACCTGAGTTGGTGCAAGAATATGATTTTATCACACTATGGTTGTAATCATGTAAAATACCTGGGTGTAACATTGTGGTGTCGCCAAGGTAAATGACAAATGTCTACAGTAAACTCCTTCACCACGTGCACTTATCATTAATCCATGTTTTTGGATTTCACTGCTCCTTTGTCCAGACCATAATTACATCAAAATTGGTTGATAAATCAAAACATCCTGAGATGCTTTCCTTCCTAAGTTTAGAAAAAGATTACAGAATATAAGATATTAAGATAAGATATTATGAACTTGTCTCAAAGAAATCACCCTCTTTATGTGTCTCAGCATCATTTTAAAAATGGGCTCTAAAACTGCTCCTGCTGCCAGGCTGATTTGTTTTTTTTCCCTTGAGGATTTTTACAGTAGCTGCGCCTCAGTGAGGCTCCGAACACATCCGAGATGTGTGATCAACATGTGGCGATGTTACTGACAAGCTCGTCTTTAACCACGTGGGGAACTTGCACCCCTCATTATATGCTAATAAGCCAATAATGAGGTGTGTGTAATGATGCCAAATGATTTGCTCCATGACTACTGCAGTAGTGGGAGGCATGAGTTAGAGGCAGATTGTACATTTACTGGGACATTCTTAATAACAAGAAGTTCAGATTATGATTATGGAGCAAACACTCGATTCCCCTTTTCAGAAGCTCTCTTTATTATGCAACTTTGTAGATTCAGTTTTCAGCAATAGTTTGATAAGATTTGGAGACTTTTCCAGAATCTTTCAGTCTAATTGGTACTAGAATATAGAAAATAATTGTCAAAGAAAACACAAGGTTAATAAGTTTTTACAAATGTTTTCTATCAATGACACATATTTGAAATTATTACATTTCCATTGGATGTAAGGCATTTTTAACATGTGTTTTGCATTAGTTCAAAGGGTTCAGAAGTGGACACTTTCTTCTTTTTCTTATCTCTCTTCTGTCCCAGGGAATCAGATGTAATATTAAAAATGTTAAAAGGCCCCACACAGTGTTTTTGCCCTCTGTGGCGATGTCATGGTGAGGCAGGCCGGTTGCCATGGCTATTTCCAGTGGCTGGCCCTTTGATGTGTCATAGCAGGTTTTCTCACCCATGTTGAACCACACTTCACTTTGGTCAACCAACCACATCTGGACTGTGATACTGAATGTTTTCATCTTGAAACGACACCCCGCCCTGAAGCAAGTCATCAATATGCCAGTGCAAGCTTGTTAATCACCTCTGTGCACATGATGCTTGGTTAAAGCTAATTGGAAGACCCAGTCTGAGAGAATGTCTTCATGGCCAGTTGTCTCTCGAAGGATAATTATAAATAAAGCACTTTGTGAAATTAGTCAAGCAAGTCTGATTAACACGCCCACACAAAGCTGTCATTGTCTAGTTCTTGTTTGACAGAAGTTATAAACAGACAGTAGTGATGATATACACATAAAGGTGCTTGTGTAGCTTTTGTTTTTGAGTGTGGATGAATGAACAGTTGTGTGAATGAATGACTGATAAGTGGAAGATGATTGAGTGTCGAAAGAAAAAAATAACAAATAAAAATCAAAAATCACTTCTGAATGCATAAAGTTACACCACTGGCAGTTTAACACTTGATACAACATTCAAAATAATAAATACCATCACCATGGTTTCAGGATGAAGCTCATACACAGTGGGATGTGTTGAAATGCTGCTATTTGTTGTGAAAGCAGATGGAAAGCAATGCAGTACAGACCCTTTATTAGAGCAGCCAATCAGTGCGTGCTTATGTGCATGTGTTGATGTGTGCATGATGTGTATTAGCACACTTTTTCATTTCCATATCCCTTCATGTGAAACAAATGCAGCCAATATGCTAGTCATGTCACTTCAGAGACCACAAGGCAACGATTGACATAAAATGAAAAACAAACCTGCAGGAGATCGAAACTAGGCAGTAATGCTCAGAGGGACTCGTTTACCACCAGCAATACTAGACTTTTGCAGCTGTATTAGTGCAGTTCCCATGGTTCAGAAAATGATTTATGTATGGAAAATAAATCAGAATATTTGTGGCGTACAAAAATAAGCATCTGTTCCCAAAAGTGCTGCTCAAACCACATGGCAAAGTTTGTTTTTCTATTATTTTTAACCACACTTGTGATGTTAGTGACAGTTGGTCTGTTGGTCAACCACTCACTGTGCTGATTCCTGTGGCCACAATCTTTTTATTTTTCACTTTTTAGCAGCCTCAAATACAATCTCAGGATCTTGTGCAACTGTTAGAAAATCATTTTAGGATTCTCATTGTTATTTTTGCTAATCATCTTATTTTGACAGAAAGAAACATGATAAGGAAGCGTTGAATCATTATGCATCAACGACCTTTAATAATAGGTTATACAAGCCCCAACTCTGAGCAGCTCTAAGCTTCTTTTCCACACTGCTTTCTCTGCCTCATAGGATGTAAACTGATTTCTAAAAAAATAATAATTGTACTTTAAATCACATATTTTGCTTTTTAAATTATTTAATATTTTTTTAATTTCTTGTCTTGTACTGTCATAAATGTTTAACTTATATATTTTTTTCTTATAGATTTTTTTTCTTACATTTTATTTTCAGTGTCATCTAGTAATTTTTTTTTTTTTTTTTTATACTCTGTGCAACACTTTGAATTTGAATATGTGTAGAAATACTTTCTGAGTAATGTTGCCTAGTCAACAGTTGGTGGTTGGGTTGCCATGACACATGATCCCAGAGGACTTTGGTGATCCTCCAGCTTTGTTGCAGCAAAATATGTAAGTGCATAATCTAAATCTAAAAAAAACTAGAAAACATTCAGAGAGCACAAACCTCCACCAAGGCAGATTTCCAGTATTTCCCATATTGTCTCAGATTGTAGACATTATCATCTTGAATGTGTGTAAATTGTAGACATTATCATCTTTAATGTGTGTAGATTTTAAACTAAATCATGAAAGTACGAAATGCCCATTTTTACCCATTTTGCCTTTTTTGTATGTGCTGCTTCCTTCTTCTACTCTCTTTCTTCCTCTCCAGCTGACAGACACAGTGGCAGTGTTTTTGTTGCTCTCCACTGGTTCCCTTCCCTCCCTTGGATACAAAGTGTAACATCACATTTTCAGTAATACTTGGTTTATGCATTAATATACATCACATCTGCTAAAATGAGCATGTTAGCAGTGTTATTGTACAGCCTCACAGAGCTGCTAGCATGTAGCATTACCTGCAAAGCATCTTGACTATGTGGCTCTATGATGGGCTTTCTTATTGCAGATTATTGGTTGAATTGCTCATATTTATCATTAAACTTCTGTAGGCCTTCTGAATTTTCTGTGCAGCAATTGCAGTCATGAAAAGCAAAACCTTTTCTATTTTCTCCATGTTATCAAATTATAGCAATTTTTAAAAAAAGCCTGTTAGCATTTCCAGGACTGATATACTGTTATGTGCAAATAAGGCTCGCGCTGCAATCTGGTGGAGGTCAACAACAAGCCTCGCAGCCACCTCCAACAGATTGGAGGAGCTGATACTAAGTCCCCAAAGATGTCCATTTGATGTTGTATACAAATAAGTGTTTTGTTAGCTGAAGCCTGAAGGGACGACCGCAGAACGAGGGTTGCTTAGCATAAAAAAATTTAACATGTGTGAATGTTAAGTGGACTACGATTACTATAAAGAAAGAAAATAACATGCAGGCAGGGTTCAAACAAACGCCCAAATATAGATCAAATGAAGAATTAGCATACAACATGTCACAACACACACTGCATAGTAAAGTTATGGCACTAAAGCAGAACAGAACATTGAACATCCATGCATTTTAATTGTGATATAAAAATTGTATTGCTTGGCTTGGAAACATTGTATTAGCACTGATGTATTAGCCAAGCAGTGATATTTGCAGCAGCCTGGCTTTGCCTCAAACAGCCTCTTCCTGAATGATAAACAGCTAATTAAACACCAACAAATCAATTACAGAGCCAAGCTGTATTATTAACTTTACACACGCTAACTATCCAACCAAGCATCATCATCATCCTCATCGCCGCATCCGTCTGGAATAGAAGCAATTTGAGTCCCCCTCCCAGCCTCTGTGATTGTGCTGTCACTGCCACAGCTGTAAATTAGCACTTTTCACTTCCTCATTCAGTCTCTCAGCAGTTAGCCACCAGCACACTGCAGTAATAAACCCTGTCTGGGGCCCAGGGATCTGAAGCTATTGGACTGATATTGCAAACAGGCAGAGAGCTTACAGGCTGTGTACTTGTGACAATTTGTGTTTTTCATTTTATTGCTCCTGTGTCACCTCTTTACAGACACATTTATAAGTGTTTGTGTCCGTGGAAGCAAACAAACTTGGGGGTTTTAGAAAAGTTTGTCTTGTGCCTTTACATTGGAAAACAGTAACTGGTTACACATAACATGACAGTTTACTCTCCCCTACAGTATAAATATAATATTTCAGCTGATACTGGTGACTTACATCTTTTTTGTTTCATATGAATTGTGGTTTTAGGGAGAGGTTCATATCTTGGAAGTACCACGTTTTGGCTCAGCGCACTGACTTCCTGGAGTCTGGAAGTCTGGTAGCCTGGCAACCAGCAGAGACTTTGGCTTGTGTGCTGATGAAACAAACAAGAAATTGCATGGCAGTTATGAGCCTCAGAGGTTTTTTGAACTTTGGACTGAGCCATTTGAGCTGCTTCCCCCTGTCTCTAGCCTGTATGCTAAGATAAGGCAGTTGTCTGCTGGCTTGTACCAAGAGTCCAACATGTCTGTGTCTTTAGGAACTTGACAGCAAAATGTTACAAAAATAATCAATGTATCTTTTGAGGCTATTTGAAACGTAGAATATGAAGTGATACCTGTAAACCAAAACCCTTACAAATTGCATTTGTGAGAGCTTTGAAGTTGAAATGTTACAAGTACAAAGTACAAACCAGTTTTATCCAACCAGACTGTCAAATATGCAAAGTTGTTGCTGACCAACAAACAAATAACTAAGAGAATTAAAATGTTTTTAGTGCAACAGGAAACCCATCACTCACAGCTCCCTTCACTCCATTTTTATTCAACGTGTATGTCACAAACCTTTCTGGCGTCATAGAAATAAACTCTCACCACCTTAAATACCATTACTTACTGCACCATTATTAAATAATACCTTCAAAAGCAGTAATGAACACTTCATAAAAACAAGCCTGGTGCTCAGTTACTGCTTGGATCCCCATGGAAACACAGTAGGAGGTGCTGCAACTGGTAATGATAGCTGATTGTTCTCCTAAGGAACAGCTGAATACAGGACAATAGTTTGTTCATTTTATTGGCAAAGAGATGAACCAAATAGTTCATAGAAGGTGGTGAAAATGAACTTTAACTGTTTTGATTTTGGGTACTCCAGTTTCCTCCCACACTCCAAAGATGCTTGTTAGGTCAAATTAAATTGGATGTGAAAGTGGATGGTTGTATGTCTCTGTGTGTTGTCCTTGCAATAGACTGGTGACTTATCCAGGGTGTACCCCGCCTTTCACACACTGCCAGCTGGGATAGGCTCCAGTCCCCCACAACCCAACTGGATAAGCGTATAAAGAAGATGGATGGATGGATGGTTGGTTGGTTGGTTGGATGGTTGGTTGTTTGATGGATGGATGGATGGATGGATGGATGGATGGATGGATGGTTGGTTGGATGGATGGATGGATGGATGGATGGATGGATGGATGGATGGATGGTTGGTTGTTGGATGGTTGGATGGATGGATGGATGGATGGATGGATGGATGGTTGGTTGGTTGGATGGTTGGTTGGTTGATGGATGGATGGATGGATGGATGGATGGATGGATGATGGATGGATGGATGGATGGATGATTGGATGGATGGATGGATGGATGGATGGATGGATGAATGGATGGATGGTTGATGGATGGATGGATGAATGGATGAATGGATGGATGGTTGATGGATGGATGGATGGTCGATGGATGGATGGATGGATGGATGGTCGATGGATGGATGGATGGATGGATGGATGGAGGGTGGATGGATGGATGGATGGATGGATGGTTGATGGATGGATGGATGGATGGTTGATGGATGGATGGATGGATGGATGGATGGTTGATGGATGGATGGATGGATGGTCGATGGATGGATGGATGGATGGATGGATGGATGGATGGTTGGTGGATGGATGGATGGATGGATGGATGGTTGATGGATGGATGGATGGATGGATGGATGGATGGATGGATGGTTGATGGATGGATGGATGGATGGATGGATGGATGGATGGATGGATGGATGGTTGATGGATGGATG
The DNA here is from genome assembly GCA_900323345.1 of Pseudochromis fuscus. NCBI lineage: Eukaryota > Metazoa > Chordata > Actinopteri > Pseudochromidae > Pseudochromis > Pseudochromis fuscus. The sequence continues at coordinate 25,579 of OOFC01038262.1, forward strand.
GATGGATGGATGGATGGATGATGGATGGATGGTT
>OOFC01038263.1:0-13939 GCA_900323345.1 Pseudochromis fuscus
ATGGATGGATGGATGGATGGATGGACGGACGGACGGATAGATGGACGGATGGATGGATGATGAACAGATGATGATGGATGGATGGACAGATGGATGGATGGATGGATGGACGCATGGATGGACAGATAGATGGACGGATGGATGGATGGATGGACGTACGGACGTACGGATAGATGGACGGATGGATGGATGGATGGATGGATGAATGGATGGATGGATGGACAGATGGACGGATGGATGGATGAACAGATGATGGATGGATGGATGGATGGACGGACGGATGATGGATGGATGGACAGATGGACGGATGGATGGATGGACAGATGGGCGGATGGATGGATGAGCAGATGATGGATGGATGGATGGACAGATAGATGGACGGATGAACGAGATAGATGGATGGATGGATGGACAGATAGATGGACGGATGAACGGATAGATGGATGGATGGACGGACGGATAGATGGACGGATAGACGTATGGATGGATGGATGGATGGACGGACGGATGGATGGATGGATGGATGGATACAGAATATGTGTACAGTAGTTTGAAACACGAGGACACTGAGGTTTTTTGATCACATCACATGATCTTCATCAATAAACAGACACTTGATTTTACTTTGATTCCTGGTCTTTAAGGCGTCTCTGAAGTTTCAAAGTTCATTCTTAACCCTGTAAAAAACCCATAAGGTCTATTTAGTAGTTCCTCTGGAGCTTTCTGTAGCATCACATTCTTCATCAACAGAGGAGATATTCTCAAGGATGATCTCTAAGCCTCAGTGAAAACATAAGAAGATATACATCATTGAAGTGCTCAGGAAATATGGAAACTTCTGTAGTTACATGAAAACTGGACAAACTATCTGCTGTTGAAGGTCAGCTAATACAGTTGAAAGCTCCAAAACAGCTTGGACTTTGTATTAAATCTGTTTTTTCTGGTGTTGTTTCCAAGGTCAAGAAGTGAGGGTGAACATTGGGATTGTACTGTATTTCAGTTTGATTAAAGTAAAAGTACTTGGATTTTCAGTGGAGCATCTCAGGTTCAAATTCTACGATCTGGTGAGAATGGGAAATACTTTGGTGATAAACTGTGGAGAGTCTACAAAAGTTGGCTTTAATAAGTAATTTGGATCACACTTGTATAAAGATTAAAAATGTAATACCTGCAAACAGTAACTTTATACCAGCCTGAGGAGAATTTTACTTAAAATCTATTGCAACTAAAAGCAGCAGCAGCTGTGATGTCTCAGTATATTATCAAACCCTGGAGTACACTGTGTTTTGTATTCTTGTGATAATCCAATCACATTGTACATTTACATCACTAAATTCTGTTTAAAAACATCACAATGATATCAGAATAATAGTAATAATTACGTGGGTCAAAAATTAATTACACAGAAGTTTGTTTAACCCTTTTGGTGCGGCTGGCGACTGCAGTCGACTTCCCAAAGAGCGCGGATATTAACAATGTCAACAAATAACCCAATTAGCCTCCAGTGGTGTAGAATTGTGCATGGACCATATGAATATGTCATGGACAGAGGTCCATGTGTTTGTGTTTATTTATTGCTGCAAATTTACCGAATGAAAGCAGCTTCCAGGAGACTGAGCAGCGAAATTCTTGCTTGTGACAATTTGTTACTTTCAGCATAATGGTTTGATGTAGTGTCAGCCCGGTCAGCTCATTAGCCTCTTAACCATGGAGCCATGAGTTTGATCCTTGAGTGATAATTTCAATTAATTTTTTTATCTTAAAATAGAATAATTAACTCTTAACTCTAATATGACTTTTTGAATATCAATATACAATACCGTATTTTCCAGACTATTGAGCGCACCTGTCTAAAAGCCGCTATTGAATTTATTCGAACAGTTTCATGTGGTCCACTCTGACCGGGTCTGATGTGACGAGGCTAAATGTATTGGCGGCACGGAGCTTGCTAGCTTGTAAAAAGCCAACAAGCTTTTTACATGAGCTACACCGATGTGGTGTTTAAGTTCAAAGCGTCGGAAAAAAGTAGCAGCTTATAGTCTGGAAAATACTGTACCTTCTAAGATCTTGATATTTTCTAATTGTGCATTTCCACTACATGGGATCAGCTCAATAACTCGACTCCACTGTTTGGTTTTCCATTAGTAAAAAGTACCTGGTACCTGGTACCACTTTTCTAGTACCTGCTCTCATGGGGCTCCAAAAGAAAGGCTGGGCTGGTACTATCAGGTACTAAAAGTGGTCAAGTCGAGTCGTGTCGAGTCGAGCTGGCACCATGTAGTGGAAATCCACCATGATTGTAAAATAACATGCATCAGTTTTGCAGCTGTTTTGAGACAACAAAAATATGTGCAAATATTTCTAAGTATCAAAGGTTCCTACCAAATCTCAATTTGAATACATCAGTACAATTGATGTAGAAATACAAAACATATTTTTCAGAAAGAAAATGCAAAACTACAACCTGGTAATTAGAAAGTATATTTTACTGAACTGGAATATTAAATCATAAAAGGTATCATTAGAAAGGTAACTGTGCAAAAAAGTTTTATTCAACAACTAAAAAAATGGCAATAAAAGACTAATTGCTAAATACTAAATGATAAAATGAATTTGAAGATAAAAGATAGAAAAAATGAAAACTCAGTTGGGTCACTCTGTACAGGCTGCAGATTCAAAATATAGTATAAATATAATTATTGTCTACAAATCCCAAATATTTGGTTTTTCAGAAGCTTAAGGACAAAAACCTCCTTGTCTCCGACTCTGTCCTACCCACCAGTCTGTCCTGCTTTCTTCTTTTTGGACCCTCTTTAAAAGACCTCAGTGTTTCTGTGAGAAGGTGGGGCTGGGCAGTCCAGGGATGACTGAGTTCATGTTTATCTGATGCAGTCATGAGATGTTTTCTAATTGCTCTCTCTCTCCTTACTTGTGCGTGAAAGTGAGAAAGTCAGAGCCAACTAAAAGCAAAGGTCACGGTTGCTTTCACGGGCTGAAAAGGTAGAAAAAGAAGAGAGCAGAGAGATTGTATCTGTAGCTCTGACAAGTCTGACGTGATAACATCTGCGGCCACAGCTGATTTCTGGAAAATAAAGATCCTCTGCTGCCCTGTGGTTGGTGGAGCTGGTGTTTATATGCAGGACACAGTGAGTCTGAAGCATGTAAACACAGAGGACTCCACTCACATGCTCTGTGAGTAACATATTTGTCCTGAGAGTGTTTGGGGTGCTGATGTGAGGCACTAATTTACTCCAACCATCTGTAACAATTGCTGTCAGCTGAGAGCCAGTCTTCACTAAAGGGTTTTAGTGAGAATGAAAAGTCTGCAGACTGACAGGTAGATGTGCACATGTAAAGTACACATCTACTTATTTTGTATTATGATGTTTTCCTCCAACAGAGATGTCTAACGAGTCATGTAAGACCAGCAGTGATCAGACTGGTTAAAGAAAGCACATTAGTCAGACTATTAAAAAAATGACCCAGTATTTCTAATGTGAGCATCAGTTTCTTATGCAGCATTTCAGGTCTGCTTAGTATGTACACAAACTGGTTGTCTTCAATCTACCTGTTTGTTAAAACACTGATTAAAACTAAGATTTAAATTCTTATTAACCAGAATGAGTTTGATTGAACCATCACCTTATCACGGTGGAGGAGTTAGAGAGCCCTGATGACCCTATAGGAGCTATGCTGTTGGGGACATTTTGCCCCTGGTAGGGTCTCACATGGCAGATGGGTCCGAGTTCAGAAGACCCTGATGAGAGACAAAAACATGAGACCGTGTACCCGGCCCGTAGGGTTACTGGGGCTCTACCTTGGAGCTAGAACTGGGGTTGGGGCCCATTGGTTGAGGCTTTTGCCCATAGGGTACGACTGGGCTCAGTCCAAACCAGTGACCAAACTGGTGGGCCCATCACCTGCAGGAGGAATCATTGGGGTCCAGTGCTTTCTGTATCAAGCGGCGGACCAAGAAGGGGGTCTTGGTGGTTCGATCCTCGGTTACGGAAACATGGAAGGTTACCTCTGAGGCAGGGAAGGAGCTTGTGGAAGAGGCTGACTGGTTCCGACTAGATATAGTCGGCCGCACCTCGACACAAAGCATCAGCTCCAGAACCCAAGTCGTTATGAGGGGTTGGACTGTCTCGGTTGCTGGAGTTGCCCCTGGTGAGGGGCTGATGGCCTAGTTGACTTTTTCATAGCCCCAGACTCTCTGCCTGTGTTACAACTCCCATTTTTCCTGAAATTATCAGCGCTCATCCCCAACCTTTGCCTTCACAGCAGCTTTTGAGAAAGACACGACTGGGACTGGGTGATAAGATATATTTTCCTCTCACTTGATGTCACTCTGGAATCACGTTTCAACCAAATAACAAATGTGCTTGAGCTATGGTAGCTCATTAGTGATAAATAAAATAAAAATAAAAAAATCTGTTTGAGAAAAAGGCGCAGGCTGCACTAACAGTAAACTTTGATGACAAGTAGGAGGCCACAAAATATTGACCCACAGACTGCAATGAGTTTGAGACCACTCATGTAACCAGTTTCCAAGCCAAGCATTTTAAAATCATCATGTTAGTTTTTTGGAGCCAGAAGGAACCATGTTTGAATCTGAAGAGAGGAGTGAGGAGGCGGGTCTAACCTTTGAACCCAAGAACCCTACCCATTCTGTATGAGACATGAGTTCAGAGCTGGTCTCATTGGAGACCAAACTTGTCGATCAAACTATCCACAGTACTAAATCTTTTTGAAGCCTAAAAATCTACTTAATGATGAAATGATTTTCAGATGCACCACCAGATCACTAAAATGATTTTTTTTTTTCCCTCCGAAAAAGGAGCATTTTAATGTACAAAATAAGGAAGATCAAAAAAAAAGCAAGATGAAATTCACAAATCATTTCCTCTGAGACAAAGAAAAGAACAAATCCTGTACAAACAGTGGGGTGGTAAGAAACAGTCGTATGGCCTTGTGATAATGTCCTTGGACCACCTTGTCCTCGTCCCCTTCCTCTGCCATGCCCTCGTCCTCTGCCTCGCCCACGTCCAGCCACTGCTTCTCTCTTCTTGGACTGGCTCAATGTTGACCAGCAAGGTGTCCAGGGGGAGGCTGTCGGGCAGGATAAAGTAGCAAATATTGTTGCCACGGATACTCAGCGATTCCAGCTGAGTGGGCTCCGTGTATTTCAGGGTCATTTTCACCGCCTTCAGGTGAGTATTCATACTCACATCAACCCCTGTGATGGTGCCATGGACCTGGGTGCCCTTTTTCAGTTCAATGGTAACCGTCTCATGGCTGAGCTTCATCAAAAACCTGACTAGTCAATTAATATGATTAATTAACTTTAGCTAATGGAACCAGAACATGATTGAATGTGCAGATTTTTTAATTGAAGTCAGTTGGAGCTTGGTTTTTTGGACTCAGCATCCAGTGGCCATCAGGTGAATTGCAGTTTTTTTTGCACTTGGTCTAATTGTTGAGCCATGGTTGCATGGTTGTAAGATCACATCCTGACCATGAAACAAGGATTTGGCCACCCAGGCTCTAAATCTACACCAGATGCTGGCTGTTATGCAAGTTTGTTGTTATTAACTAGTGAGAGAAAAAGAAGAGACATAAGTTTTCATTTGAATGGTTTTTCAAAATTTTCAAAATGCAATCAGCTCACTCCAAAATCAACGTTTTTCAAAATGGACTTTAAACTTTACTTTGCATTTCTTCTTATAATACAAAAAGTGAGTGGGCAGGAGAGGGTCAGTGAGAGACAGCGTCAGAGAAAGAGGCTGGGATATTTCCTGGAAACAGACGGTACCAGGACAGACTGGGTACACACTGAACTTTGGATAGGTAGTGGGAAAAGATGCTTTTTCATTTTTAGCTGGAGTTATTCTCAGTACTGCCACAATGGATAAAAATGATGACCCCCAAATAATTACAATAAACTGACATTTCCCCTAAATCCCATCAGTGGATTCACTCAGTACTTCTGTGTAAACGACAGAAAGACATCCAGTGGGATTTAAATGTTCCAGCTGCAGCCGACAGCCATTTTATGACTAGAGCCTATAAATCCCACCAAGCAGTGAGGGGGAAGTCGCTGCGTACATGTTCTGTGGTTACTCAAAATAGTCTGCTGCAATCAAACAAACCAAAACTGTGACAAACATTTATTGGGCGTTTCAGTGAATCAGAAGGATGAGCGGGATGCATCAGAAAGCATGAGTCAGCAGATAGATTCCCTCTAACCTTGGAGATTTAGGAGACAACACACTGAGCCTCACTTCCAGGAAACTGGCATTCCTTACATGAATATCACTCATGGGATTTCTACTCGCCGAGACGGGGAGGACAATCTGCTGAAAAAGAAGTCTGTGCTGTTTGTACAGAGTTTCTGTTCTGTGTCTCGGACTCTGCCGCCCCTGATGTAACAGTCCAGACTGAGGCGCCACTGAAACCCCCTCAGGAGTGGACTGGGATCAGTCCAACACAGAAAAAATTAGTGGTGAGTCTCCTGTATGCTGCTTGAGGGTGAGGCTAGGTACAGGTTTATATTACAGGAAGCGTTGTTGCTGTTATCCAAACACCCACAGAGCAAAAGACACACACAGCGAAAGCAGCAGCGATGTGGCAACAACTAAATGTGTAAACTATACTTTATTACCCTTTTCCAACAAACAAGAACTGATGCTAGTCCTGGTGGTCACTGTGTCAATGTAAAACGTCAGTACATCGGTGCATAGGTATCCGGTTCCCAACAACCGGCCACTAGCAAGCTAGCTGCTGTTAACAAACTACTGTTACCCTGTTACTATCAGTCCATGAAAAAAACATTTTTTTCAGCAGATATTCTAGTTACAACATGACTGAGTTAACAAAGCAGAGTAACTTTGCCATGTGTGGTATTTATTCAGTTTTGGGAAATCACAATGTCGCATATGACGTCGAAGCGCATCCTCACTGTAATAATCTGAGATCCAGAGCCAAACATGCAACTGTTAGTGACTACCCTATTTTCATTACTCTACTTTTCTACTATCACTAGTTGTGTTTCCACTGTCGCTCCTCCAGATCATGGCGTAGTCACTGCTTACTCGGTGCTGATCTCTGGCCCAGCAAGGAAGTGGGGCCTGACTTAGCCTGAGGTTTAGTGGTTCTCGTGGTGGTGGAAACACAACAAACTGGGGCTAAGTCAGGAACTAACACTGGAACCAACTCGGTGGAAGAGGGGTATAGTCACATATTTCCTCTGTTAGTTATCAAACAGTGGCCAGGGCCTTTATTTACTGAAACAGCAAAAGGTGCCCAGCATCTGTTTAAGGCTGGCTCCTATTAGGAGGAGGATTTTATTTCTAATTTCATCATTTCATCTGTATAATCAGTTTAGTTTGTTTAGTCATCTGGAGTGGATCAAAACTTTAAAGGTACTGACAATACAAACTCAACCACTTCAAAATCAAAGCTGACTACTAGTGGGAGGAAAAACATTTAACCAGGCTTTTATTGTGAAATATTTGCAGGTGAACTGTGTTTAACCTGCTTGTGTGTTCAGGGAGTGTTTCAGTACAAATCCTCTGAAGTCCAGCACTGACAGCGCTCAGCATCCTGGACAGAAAAACACCCTCAGTGTGCAGCATCTCACCGTGCTCACAGCTGTTCAGTTTAGAACACGTCACTGTCACTGCTCTCTCACTGACCAATCAGAATGAAGAAGGAGGCGGGGCTTACAACATCAAAACTGACCATGGAAAAGAGGAAAAGTGGAAAAAACAGGAGAATCAGACTCTGGATCTTGATGAAAACCCAGATATTATGTGGAAAACTCCACATTTTGTTTTACTCAGTGTAGGAACACCACACACTGGATGGAGGTGCTTTGAAGATAAAACTACTGCTTAATGGTTGTTTTCTCTGTTTTCTGACAAACTGTTTTCATAAGCCTGTTTTTGGGATCCAGCCTTTCATTTTGTCCAAATCAGTCACAGTCCCAGACCTTATTAATGACCTGGTTTTAACTGATTATTGTTTTTACTTAAGGACATACTGTATAATTAGAGTGTGTATGTGTAAACAGAACTATAACATAACTATAGAACTGCAACTCTGTTTAATGTGATTTAATGTGTACCTGACTTTAACTTGAAAACCACATTAAAACATTAAATCGAGGGGAAAGGGTACAAAAAATGAAATGAAGGACGACCTGCAGAGGTGCTGCCAAATAACAGAAGAGAAACACAACAACAACGGGGGCTGCAAAAGCATCTGGCTTTTGAAAAAAGGTCTTTTTTTTTCTTTCACTACTGAAAGAGTTGGTTATGTATTAGTTAGCACAGACTGAAAATTTGTAGGACACAAAAACCCTTAACAAACAAGAGTACTACCTTTAAATTTACACGAGATCTTGTGTAATTTGTTTCTTTTTAATGTTTAACAAACAACATTTAAACAGGTAAAAACAATAAACCTGATCAAAAATATGACAGAACTACAAAATTCTTCATCTTAACTGTCAGTAGCTGTGTCAAACATTTTTTTTCAGGATTAAATTCAACACTTTCCTCTGGTTATGACAGATTTGTGAAGATGTTTCCTGTCTTGGAAAAAGGAAATTCTGTAATTATTATTCATAGTTACAGGTTTTGGTTATTTAAATTTTATGTCAATTCTCTTCTTGTATTTGTTGTGTGTATTAGAAAAACTCAAAATTTCTGTAAAATAAACAGAAAAACAATCTGTAAAATTACAGATTACTTTTACAGCCTAGACAGGTCAGAGGTCACAGGATGTTTTCCCAACATGTCTGCGTCAGGTCACATGGAAAATACTGAAGAGACATGACTGGGGGTGTTACACAGCTGGTTAAGGATTCAGAGGCTACTTGTGTTGACATTTCTTCTGCAGTCTGAATCACAGAGTCCTTGGCTGTGCAAATAAATAACCAGAAACCACACACTTGTATTCATCACGTATGCAGGGATTTAAACACCGTCGACTGGATGTGATCAAATTCAAGCCTGAATAGTCATGTCTGTGTCATCACACCCTGTTTCCTTCTTTCTTTTTTATTTGTATTTGGCCCAATGGGCATTAAGCTGACAGTACCATAATGTTTGTGTTTTTTCCTCAGTGATCAACAACAGCTGTTTGTGGTTTCAGCTCAGATCAGTAATCAGAGAAACTTTGGGTTTGTGTTGTTCACAAAAGCTTCTTTATGAGAACTCTGTGAGTTTGTCTTCATGTTTGGATGAGAGGCTGTGAAGTTTCCTCTTGTTTGATGTGCATGAAAGTCAGTTGATCCACTACCTCAGTGACCTCAGGGCTGAATAATTACTTCCATCCTTCAGATTAATTGTGATGTTCCCTTTATTTTCCATGTTGCACCATCATCCAGTCAAACATGTAATGTGTTCAGTTACTGACAAAACAATCCCATCATCCTCAGCTGTACTGACAGTTTAGAGCTAATTAGCACGTTGTCATGTATAAACAAGTAAGCCATTAACTGCTCATCAATAACGATGTCATCTTGTAAATGTTAGCATGCAGAGTGTCTGCTGTGCTGCAGCTGGAGTGGAGGGTGTGGAGATGACGTAGATCCAAATCCTGATTGTTTTCCATAATAATTTGTTCATTTTACTTAGTGGAAGGATGTCTGAGCTGCTGTATTTATGTTTAAAATCCTGCACATCTCAGATAACAGTAAGTTTCCTCTGAGGAAAACTTTCCACAGGATTCAATCTGTCAGTGCATCATGATGGGGAGAGTCTTGTGAAAGTGATGAATTCCTGACTGTCACAGTGTCCTGCACGTCCGGCACATTATGTATCACACTGGGTCCTTTCTGGTGCTGCCCTGCATCCATGTTCACCACAGGGATGCCACACCTGACACACCAGGTACAACACACCTGACTGTGACCTGCACCGTCCACAAAAGCTAGAGTCCACTGTGATGTCCCAGCACTGATTCAGTCCAGTTGCTGGTGCATTGTACTTTCCAGATCACAATGTTCTTCACTGAAGCATGGACCAAGTCTTTGCCTTTAGTGAAGGCGTTACGACCTGGTAATAAAACAGATTTCTTGCTGATCAGATGCAGCTGTCTCAGGGAGTCTGGGGTTTCCTCTGCAGCACTGAAACCATCTAATCTTTACCTAAACCATTTAATGCAACAACTACACATTCATGTAACACACAGTACTTTGATTACAGGATCCAGGAGGAGGAGTAAGCTTCACAAACCAGGGTGAGGGGAGTATCCCTGAAGTTTTTAGAGATTTGTGAATAAAGTGCTCCCACACTGTGTGCAGTGATTTCACAATCATCAGAGCTCTGACTTTTTCCTCCATGTTTCATCAGAGTTTTACAGATGAACAGCGTTTTGGATCAGCTGACATTGTTGGTTAGTTTACCGTGTGTTGAAATGTAACAAAATGAATCATCATGACTCATACACACTTTGGTTCAGTTTACCGCTGGTATTAGGTAATTTCTGCAAACTTAGACAATTCCAACTTTTTATGAATTGACCAACAATGACGTCATCAAACTAAATGGTCTGTATTCACAAACATTATTAGTCACAAAGTTACACAGTTAAAAAAAGAACAAAGTAGCAGAGTCATAGACTTTGTATCAAGGAGTTAGGAGGCGGGTCTGACCCAAGGACACTTGTTCAGGTCTCTGGATCTGTCAGTCAAACAATGCTCCTGAATATTCCTTCAAAAAATATATATATATATACTAATGTCTACTTAATGATGTTTTTTTGTTTGTTTTTTCAGATGGACCACCAGATCACTCAATTAACTTTAACTAATGACATTAGAAAGACGTGAAAAAAAATGTATTGGCTAAATATTTCATGATAGAAAATGGTGATTTTTGAATTGAATACCATTGGAGCCAGAGTTTTCCCACAATGCAACATGGCTACTGACAGTTGGGGCTAGTGTCGGCTTGTACAAAAGCAAATCTGGTTATTTGCAGTGGTGGTGCAAACATTCTTAAAATCACAATGAAAATCACACAATTAGTGATCCACAAACACATGAGTGGGAAGCCATTTGACAAGTGACTAAAGTCACATTTACACTGGTACCACCTCGCCTCGCCTCACCTCGGTTTTGGTGCATTTACACTGGCAAAAAAGTACCTGGAACTTGGTACCTGGTACAACTTTTCATCCCTCCTCTCCTGTGGTTCCAAAAAAAGTACCCAGTCAAGTCGGAGCAGGTTCTAAAATCTTATTGGTCGGAATCATTACTACTGTGTTGTTGCATCATCACTCCGTGGCACGTAATCTGTCCCCACAAAAACGCCATTTTTAAATCGCCAGCAAACCGTGCAGACGTGTTTCAAACTCTTCTGTATATCGCAGCAGTACGTTGTCTTGCTGCCGTCAGCCTCCTCCAAAACAAAAATCGTCTTCTTGGTGTGAAAAGCAGCCATAGACCGAGAGTCAAAAACAGCAGGTGTTCCTCCATCACTTCTTTCCACACCTGTGTGTCGCAGAGCAGATGACGTCACAAATGACGGCCAGCTACACGGAGGAGGGACTATCCTCGGCACCGTAAATGCAACCGAGGCGAGCTGATCCGAGCCAATCCGGGCTGATCTGGGGTGAGGCAAAACGAGGAGGTACCAGCGTAAATGTGACTATAACTGCATATCACCAACAGGAGGAACTGAAGAACCACCACTGAGCCCAATTCAATACTACTACAACCACTAAGTCAGTAAATATGAGTGTGATGGCTTATTATCGATCACATTACTTTTGTAAAAATATAACCCAGTTGGTGGTGTTCCATCCCCATCATCAACCAGCCGTCACTGATTGGATGCTGTAGATACAAACACTTGAAGTCTGACACACTTACACACTAACAGATCCAACCAACAAGAAGTGACACAAGCAACACAGACAACATCAAGTTCATCAGACTTCCAACCCACATGCTGAACTTTTACTCCTCAACACATCAAAACAAACTGATGTGGCTTTTCCTTTAAAGCCTTTAATCAAACACTGGTTGTACTGTTACATTTTATCACTGTCAACACACAACACAAACTGACTTTAGCTGCAGCTGTTGACATGGCTGTGAAATCTCAGCAAACTTACTATAGAGGATGAATTTGTTTCACTGCCTCTGGGCTTATTTCTTCATTTTACACAAAAAAGATTGTTGTTATTTACTGTTATTATAATACACACTTAGTATCAACAATTCAGTAAAAATTCTCCTTGATTTCAAAGTATCGACCGTTGGAGCCAACAGCAAAATAAGTCATGTTGTGATCACCATGTTAGTGTGTTTCTCTTATAACAATAAAATCAACTTGTCCGTCATGGGTTGCTAAGTTGCATTTCTGTCTGTACATAGCAAGTTGATATGGGTGTTACTCTGCATGACGTGATCATGTAATAAATGTAGGTGGGGTTGTCTTTGCCTTTTATAACTTCTTATTTGCTATGATCATATGTTTCCTTCAAAACCACTGACAAATTACACTTGCAGGCATGTTGTGTTGTTCATATGTGGTAATTTTAAGACAACAAAACAACTTATTTTGACATTTTTATTCCAGTTCAGGAGGGGACAGGACTGTGATATCAGAGACTGGGGATCATGGACATGAACACACAACACATCTAAGTATTTGTATTTAAGTCTGTGAGTGAACTGTCTGCAGGATGTTTCCTCATTATGTTGACAGAAAAACAAAATGCTCATCTAAATAAATTGCATGTTGTAATTTGCCTTTTTAAAGAGCAGGTCTGAGTTCCTGAGTGAGTGTGCAGATGAAGTCAGATGGTTCCTAATTGCTACCAGGACATGTTCCCCCTTACATGACACACACTGTTGCAATGTTCCCACACAGTATCTATCAGAACAGGTCCTCCAATGTTCATTGCAGCTCTCTGAAGCAATCACATGCCATTACCTTAAATAGATGAAATTATGGGCATAATGGATTTCCCAGAAGAATCCAAAACACTGGATGGTTTAGCTTTGCAAAGCTTTTCTGTAGCTGGGACCCGTTTCTCTGTTTTCTTCAGAGCCACATTCCTTGGCTGCTTGCCCTGTTTTCCAGTCCCAGGGGCCGTCAGATGGAGAGCAGAGGGCAGGTAAAGGCTATTAAAGTTTATATAGTAAAAACACTGGAATGGCTGGTATGGTGTTAAAGTTAATGGATTAACTAAAAGTAAAAACACATAAACAAACAACAACAATAAGACAATAATATGATATTTTATGTGATAATTAATAAATAGATAAACACAAGACTACGTTTTTAGCCTGAAATATTTTATCATATCAAATACTCAAATACCGTATTTTCCGCATTATAAGCTGCACCTAAAAGCCTTTAATTTTCTCAAAAACCGACAGTGCGCCTTATAATCCGATGCGCCTTATATATTGATCAATATTGGTTGATTATGGCTGCCATAGTCAGGGGGTGTATATTATGATTGCACTAACGTTTGATTTACCGTAGCGCTATCAGACTGTTTCTTTTACGTGTTTACTGAATCAGGGAAAAGTTCCCTCCACGTTTGTGATGCACTAACTACGTGATAAAAAGTTGCACTACCTGTTGTACCTTGCTGTTGGTAAAAGATAATACTACGTCACTAAAAAACAGCTGTTCATGTAGCTTTGAACTGTGACAAATGGAGTTGGAAATACATTGTTTTCAACGAAGGCGGCACAAATACTGGTAAGAGCTACTGGTACGTACGGTACCGTATTGTGAATGTACTAGCTTGTTTTGGAGTGAACGGAGTTGTCAGAACGTTGGTTTGTTTTCTATTAATAAAGTTTGACTGACTGACTTATCTGACTGTTTTGTTGACATTCCCTTTAGCGCAGCTTCATCTAGATGGATGGATAACACAACCCCAGACACTACAGTAGTTTCTATTCTAT
>OOFC01038265.1:0-110212 GCA_900323345.1 Pseudochromis fuscus
CAAAACATTGAAAATGTCGGACATGGCTGCCGTACGAGTGTTTGCTCTAGCTTCGGTCTATCTGAACCGAGTGTGCAATGACGCCTCGTATCCGTAAATTTTTAAGAACAAAATCGACAGCTGTCATTAATGTTTGTCCTCTCTCCTCCGTTTGCCATAGCTCCACTCGTTTGTTTTCGTGGTGCGGCTACACGCGCGAGCGTCTCACACTTTGTGCGTCACATTCGACTTCTGTGATTGGTTCCCTCTCAGCTTGCTAAGCCCGCCCTCGAATTGAGAGACAGCGGTGCAGCTCCAGGCCCTCACGTCTTTGTAAAGTATTCTTTCAAAGCGTGTTGGGCCTGGTTGATCAGGTAATATATTTAGCTAAAGTGAGTTCTTCTTATCAGTGGTCTGCTGGGCCATATGAAAAAAATCATAATTAAGCTTCCTAAAGATGGTGATTTAGGGTTGTGGCTAGTTTGATTGACATGTCTGGTCTCCAATGAGATTAGACCTGAACTTAAGTCTCATACACAGCAGGCAGCATCCTCTGGTTCAAGCTTTAGACCTTCCTCCTCACTCCTCTGAGATGTACTGCTCATTGTACTGTTGGAGATTCCCTGGCAGCCTGTGTCTGCTGTGGGTGCATGTTGTTTGAGGAATCAGTGAGAGAATGAACTATAATGACTGAATGATAACTAATGTCACACCAGTGTGTAATGCTTGAAAGTTATAATAGTGACTGTATTTTACATTTCTCACAGTAACAGTTAGGAGGTAAGCAGTAGAATATTTAATGGAAGTTGTTTTCCTTTACTTTCCTGGTCCACTTCTACATCAGTGATTTGTCTGTTTCCTAGAATGACATTTTACAGACTGAGTGTCATCTCTGCTTCATACAGCCTAGGAGAGGTCTGTCACAATGTAACAACAACATCAAAAGTTTTCTGGTAAAGTAAAAGTGAGAGAAGAGCGAGACCAATGCTGTGGTGTACTGTTGTGTTGTTAAAACAACAGACAGCCACTGAAAGCGGACTTGTGTTTCACACCAGTGACGAGCTGTGGTTGCATCTCTGCGGCTACAACTCAAGTAGAAATTGACTTTTCTTTCTCCGCTGTGATCAATCTCCTTGTGTAGCTCTTTAGGATTGTTGCAAATTAGTAAGTCTAGAAGGAGACTCCTACGCCTTGTGTTATTTCACCTCTATTTGCTGCAGATTTACTGAAGATAGTCTGAATATTTCTATTCTTATTCACCTGAGGGTCCATTGGTGCTGTGTTATCTATGATCGACTAACTCTAACTGTGTGAAACCAAACAAGAAGATCGTGCAATTGCAACGCAGTGCAGTGCAATATCGTTCCCGCAGTGCCGTTTGTATTTGTTCACAGTGTATCGTTTAAAATAAAGCCGAAGTGATGTGGTTTTACAC
Source organism: Pseudochromis fuscus (assembly GCA_900323345.1). NCBI lineage: Eukaryota > Metazoa > Chordata > Actinopteri > Pseudochromidae > Pseudochromis > Pseudochromis fuscus. The sequence continues at coordinate 1,415 of OOFC01038265.1, forward strand.
CTCTGTGCAACTTCAAGATGTTTAATTTAACCTGAGTGTCTATCAGTTTACGATGAAAAAAATATCTCGGAAAAAGCAGAATTTTTTTGTCATCTCTTTAATCTCCAAAACTATTTCAGGATGTCAGCACAGACTTTGTCACTTCACAAAAATCTGGCTTTTCTTATCTCTATGCTTGAAAGTATGATCAGATTACTGGGATGTTGGCTACATTAGTTAGAATTAGTCTGTTCTGTTCTGTAATGTGATTATATGAGTAGTTTCATCTCCAGCAGAGGTCTGCCTGTTTTCCAGCTGAGACCATAGATTAGCCAGCTCTAAATACCTCTCAGACAGCATCGAGGCATATGATGCTGGACCTGTTACTGGCCTCTCTCCCTCTGTAGTTAAATGGAAAAAAATGCAGCACTATGTTTTAATAGGCTCAACGCAGCCCCAGGGAAATTGGAGAAGCTTGTCAATTATAAGGATATATTATAGAGCTTGATCTGGGCGCTTCTCGTCTGCCTTTCCTCCCACAGCAGCAGCAGTACGAGAACGAGCATTAACTACAAGGTGATGCAGGCCCTGATTCAATGACACAGATTTCTACTCTCTGTCCAAGAGTTGAGCGGTGTGTGAGAGCAGGATGGGGTCCAGTGAGTGACAGAGTGGAAAATGTGAAGAATGGCTCAGCGCGACATTGTTGGTAGGGATCCAGGAGAGACGGAGGAGAGCGAGCGAGGGGAAAGCTGGCGTCAGCAGCAGATGAGATGAGCGAGTCGAGCAGGAGTCGACTCTGCCGCCGCCGCTGCCGCCGCTGTTCTCAGGGAAAGGACTTGCAGGAAGGTTCACATATGTGCAGCCCTGCCTCCTGTTCCTGCTCCTCTCAGCCCCAGGGATGGCCTCCATGACAACAAAACCTTTCCTCTGTGTTTCTGTGAGAACAAAGCTTGAATGTAGAGCTTTTTGCAGCAGCTGCTGAGGTATTACCTGTGGTGACAGCAGCTGTTCAGGTGATACCTGTCAGCTTGTACGTCACCGACAGTTTCCATTAGGGGTGTTTTCATCACACGGCACAGAGGTGACAGATTTAGACGCCTAATGTGTGGGATAAAACAGTTTTACTCCCTAAATGAGTTAGAGGAACGAGGTGGGAGGTGAATTCGGTCCCTCTGAGCCACACTTTTTCATGACTCCTTTTTTTTTTTTTTTAGTCATGTCACAATTTGAATGCAAGGAAGAGAATAAGAGAAAATAAAATGCCAATAATTGTGGCATAAAACACAAGTGCGTTGAAGTTGTGCTTTAAGGTTAAATGACTTCTTTGGGCCACGTTGTATATCTGGAGCATGTGCTGTAATTGCACAGTCCTGATAAAAGCATCCAGTAAAATTAACAACAAAGCATCAGTTTGCCAATCTACTAACTTTCCCTGCAGTATGCCTCTAAGGGCAGCCAAGGATGTTGCAATTTAATGATGCATGTCCTTCCATTTAAAAGAGTGATTCAGACAGGCCTTTCCTTTACTTTCAGAGCAAAACAAAGCTATTAACGCTGGAGACTGGCATGGCCTCATATGGCGAACAGACTGCAGGAAGTTTTTCCCGCAGCTAAGATGTGAGAGGGCAACCAAGCTCACCCTGAACCCACCTGGCCCCTGACAGTGGGGTTAGAGTCCCACAGTGAGGCCTGATGTGGCAATACATCACACAGCTACAGCTCGCCTGAGGGGAACCACGCTGGTGTCGGGAAAGGACAGCTGGAGGACATCGTGGGAGGGAGATAAGGGACGAGGAAAGGGGACAGGAAAGATGGCTACCAAGGGCACACAGGGTCACACGGGAAGTGGTGCTTAGTTTCCCGTTAGGAAGACCGTGAAGGGTCACCGGGAGAACATCAACAGCTCAGCCCTGGCTTTTTGGCCGAGACAGGTATGGTAAATTCAGCAGTAAAATACAGCAGGATGGTCGTGTAGTAGAATGGAGTCTCAGGCTGTGTTTGGAATAAAACTTCCCACATAAGACCCTGGTGCTGTTGTGTTGTTGTGGCCTCCGGTCTTTTCTCCTTGGGTCCCGGATCAGCAGCCTGCACAGTTCCTGAATAATAATGTAAAAAAAAAAGCATTTTTTAAGTCACAGGATTGTGGTATCTGCTCATCTAACTCTTGGCGAGAAAGCAAATGGATGGAAAAAGGATGGATTTCCGCTAATGTTGAACTGTTCTTTCAACCTATGTGTCATAGTTTGGCTGTAGTTGCCTGTGTGCTCTTGCTCAACACAGATGCCAGTAATTACTTTCTTGAGTATAATTTTATAACTTTGTTAAACCAAAATGGCAAGATCTATGGCATTGTTTAGTTTAGTTTTTTTTTCCTCCAAATGTGAAGACAAGTGTTTAAGGATGTGTTAAAGGACCCTCTGGGTCTTTTTTTATTTTCATTTGTGTTTTCTATTCTTGGAAATCAGACACCTAGTTCTGTAATTCACAAATGATGATGAGCTCGGGCTGAGGATGCTGATCATTGCTTGGTCCTCATCATTTTAATTACACTCTCAAGAAATCTGACTTCCATCCCTCAGAGCCCACTGAACTGTTTATAGAAAATCTTTCAGCTGAGCATGTTTCATGCATGGAGCTCCATCAGAGCTCTCGTGAACAATTAGCAGTACTAATGAGCTTTCAGCACAGAGATACTGTTCGTCTTTTCCTCACCGAAGCTGAGATGTTTAAATTGATGCCAGGGAATAAAACATCTCCGCACGCTCGACTATTAATGAAGCTTGTGTTAAAAGCTTACCGCTGTGTGGAGTTGTGCTGCTATTGATCGTGGCCAGAAACACGCAGCCGTGCTAAAAGTGTTGAACGTAATGCATCCCCCAGTGGCGGAGGGTTCAGATGTGTGGCTCGCCATCACAGAAACACATCACGGTATAGAGTAAATTAACGACTGTCAGGGCGTCAGGGAGCCTGTTAGGTTTAAATGCATTTTGCAAAAGCATTATTAGTTTTCAGCGTTATATTCAGAGAAAAAAAAAAACAACAAGCCAACAAGCTGTGAGCAGGCACGGATGCAACTGGCTGAGAAAGTTGTGCATGGCTGACTGACTGAAGACGTGAGAGACACAGGCAGCTGGCTCACTGAGCAGTCATCTGTGTGTGTGTGTGTGTGTGTGTGTGTGTGTGGTTCTCAGCAGCTCCAAATGAAATTAGCCGTCAAGCCGAGTCCTTTAGCAGCAGTCTGCAGCAGCGACTCAAGGTCAGACTTGCTGATTCTGCTGATGCATTTTATTCTCTGGAGCCAGCACCAAACTGCTGGATGAGGGGTTGCTGCTGCCCGCCAACCCCCCTACTCATTCCCACACCCATTCATCCTCTGCACACACTCCCTTCCCTCCATTATCACCCTGGTCCTCCCTGGCATGGAAGTGTGCATTTACCCGTTAAATTAGTTGGGGAAGGAGGGGTTGATGCTTTCTGCAGGAGTGCCTGGATACCCTTGCTGACGTGCGGCACGGAGATGGATAGGCTAAGGTGTCCTGATTTCCCATGTGACTACAGTAATTGTGTTATAATGGAGGTGGGAACTGAGTGGCCATCAGCAGAGGGACAGAGGTACAAAGCTCTGGGCTCCATGGTGTCGTCATACAGAGCGGAGTGCAGACCCAGACAGCAGGGCAGTGTGGGTATGATGCCTGTGTTTTTGAAATACAGTGTAATACACAGGAGGAGCTTGTTGAAGTGAGGGATTTTACTAACAAGCGCACCCCAGCTTGTTATCCCCTCAGGCAGGTAGTGAAGTGGTAAACCACATCAGCTCCATCAGCTGGTCAAGATGCTGTCTCAACACTTGTTAGCTTTCTTGAACAAACATTAAAACTGCATTTTTCTTTAGACTTATGTTTTTTTAACCTATCATTTAAAGATTGTCTTTTAACTTCATAAATATTTAAACGCAATGACTAATGCTCATCACAACCTAATGCAGTGTTTTCCTTTTGTAGAACTTTACCAAGAAAATATCTCATATTTTTTCTCATTAGATAAGCCTTATTATTATTTATACAAATTTTGGGAATCTTTCTCCAAAGCCACACATCACCTTATGCAAATGTTTGTTAGTAAATAATCTTAATAATATCATCCACACTAATGATATCATCAGGGTTATTTATGACATCATTAGGGTTACTTATACAAACTTTGGAAATCTTTGTCCAGAGCCACAGAATACACCATGTAACGATTTATAAATAATGACTATCCCTGATGATGTCATCTGGGTTAGTTAAAGTGACATCATCAGGGTTAGTTATGATGATATCATCAGGGTTAGTTATGATGATATCATCAGGGTGACTGTCACAACCTTTGGAAATCTTCCTCCAGAGCCACAGTGTTTATAAATGAATAACCCCAATGATGTCATCAGGGTTTATTATTTATTGGGTTTGAGACTTTGTGTCTTACAAACTGGGGGTTGGGTGTTGCCAATATGATTCTGGCATTTAGGAAGCAGCACAGGTTGAATAAATGAAAGTGTTTAGTGTAATTTCTGAGACTTGACTCACATAAGAGACTTAAAGTTCATTCTCTTTATAAAATCTGTCTCCTGCAAATTCAACAACTGCAGTTGTGGCATACTAAATAGCTGAAGTACACTTACAGACTGAATCATTTCCATAGTGTTCATGACAAGTACCAGTCCTCATGTTTCTTCTCTGCTCTTTTAGGCACCATGAGACCAGTGCAGAGGAACTTCTACGAGCCGTCATCAGCCCCAGGAAAAGGCGTAGTGTGGGAGTGGGAGAATGACAACGGCTCGTGGACACCGTACGACATGGAGATCTGTGTGACCATCCAGAACGCCTACGAGAAGCAGCACCCCTGGTTGGATCTGACCTCTCTGGGCTTCTGCTACCTCATCGACTTCAATAGCATGTGTCAGACAAACCGGCAGAGTCAGCGCAAGCGACGCTTACGGAGACGCATGGACCTGGCCTACCCGCTCATCATGGGCTCCATCCCCAAGTCGCAGTCCTGGCCCGTGGGTGCCAGCTCCGGCCAGCCCTGCTCCTGCCAGCAGTGCATCTTAGTCAACAGTACAAGAGCTGCCTCTAATGCTATTCTTGCCTCTCAGCGGCGCAAGCTCTACGGAGGGACAGCAGGCAACGCAGGCGCTGCAGGAACCCTCACTGTAGTGCGGCAGAGCAACACCTTCGCTGGGACCTCCCTCTGGTCTCCAACATCCGGCTCGTCTGGCACCAACAACAATAACATAAGTATGGGAGGTGGGCAGGCTAAAGCTGAACAGGTGCAGTTGCCTCTGTCCTCTGCCAACTTCCCCTGTTCCCCTGTGATGCCATCTCTTTCATCCGCCAACGGCCACCACGCTCTCACTATCAACGGACAAAACAACCTGAACCGGCCGGGCACCCAACGCATTTCCATGGGGACTGCCAGAGGAGCCATCCCACCAGGGTAAAGATGTTTTCAAACACAATCATGAATTCCTGTTATTTCCTCATTTGGATTATCCAGAGTGTCCATTAGGCTTTTACTTGCTGTAACACAGGCACGATGCTCACATTCAGTACATTTACAGTTCACCGGGGCCATGGCTGAATATAGAAAGCAAAGGCGCATCTTCATGTTTGCGTCACAAAGCTTTACCCTGAGTGTGTCTGGTGTGCTTTATTCATTTTCTGTCTTTTTCTACTTCCCATTCTGTTGATTTACGACTACTCCTCTTAACTTCCTGATCAACGGATCTGCAGAAAAGGCAGATCTCCTTCTCCACTTGCCCGTCTTCACTGAGGAAGAACCCTTTTCTCTCATATGTGTGTGTGTGTGTCTGCCATGGTTACTGCTCCATAATGAGCTTATGTTGGCCCCAATAGGCGTGAAATACTGCAGCTCCTCTGGATCATTCTGTAGCTTGTGCTCTGAACTAATTTGTTACTATCGCCCTACACTGTGGTTGTTGTGGCATGGGATGTGAAACAGTCTGACATTGTATGTGTGGAGTATCTGGATGTTTGCGCTCAACTGCTTCTTTGTTTCATGGTGTGTGTGGTGTGTGAGTGTATATGCTTGGTCAGACGTGAAGCGGGCCCTGGTGTAGCTGTGGAAACCTATTTGCCATGGAGGCAGAGCTCCACTGGGGAAGAATGAATAATGGATCAAGGAAAAATGGGAGCTTCAGCAGAGCGTTCTGACCTCAGAGCGATTCAGAGAAAGGAACCAAGGAAAAGAAGTGTGTTAGCTTTGTAACCGATACTTCAGTCCCCTATCCTGCTTTCTTTTACTAAAATAAACCCTCTCCTGATCTAATTTGATTCCATTTTGTTCTCGCCGCTCATGGGGAGAGACACACTTACTGCATGTTTGAATAATACCGTCCTTCACCCAGGCACAAACGCTTTCACTTTCTGTGGCCTAATTCACTATAATGTACAGGGGGGGATTTTTTTTTTTTTTTTTGCTCGCCATAGCAGGTCATGACATGGTTTCAAACATGTGTCTCTGTGCAGAAGTGTGTGTGACAGAGATAACCAGCATGGGGTGACCTATTCAGGGACGTTTCTTCTGTACTTTAAGAATCCAGTGAAAGCTCAGGTGCACGGACTCGTGGATGAAATGTGACTTTTTCACCTCGCAGCACAGAAGGGTTTTGTGGAGACGGTGAGAGCTACGAGCGAGAGAGAGAGGGAGGAAGAGACGAGGGGGGTGAGGCAGAGTACACCGGTTCCCAGGCGAGTGGCTCGACATACAGGATGAGTGTGGTTAACATACACACAGCAGGACATGAGAGCTCACAAACACACACACCAACTGAAATGTGAACTCCCTCGCACATTCCCACAAGCGCGCTACAGACAGATAACAGAGGAACCCACACAGAAAGTAAAACATCAGATCTGTTTTTCACACACCCACGCCCTAATATAACCGGTGTTGGGTGCAAGGAAGGTATTTGGCACTTTGTGGCTTGTTTACATGGGTTTATTTTGCTGCCATACATATATAAACAGCCATGTACAGGTAGAAGAATATATTTTTTAAAAAACCTAAAATGAGCTTGCATATGATTGATTTCATCTTTACATAAGCTACCACAGCGCTGTATATGTTTTTATGACCTGTGTATCATTGATGATGAAGGCTGTAGTTCAGATATTGATTTTTTTTTTATTGTCTCAAGAAACCAGTGGTTGTGGGTTGTGAAAGGAGTGTGGAGTGGGGGGGTTGTATTTCTTTATGCATCTATCTCACATGAACAAATATTAGAAGTGGCACCATCTGCTGGTTTGTGTCAACACATCAGTTTATCTTATTACCGGGCAGCCCACATATCACCACCTGTGTAGTGTAGCAGCGACAGATGCAGACAGATGCTATCGATTTTTGTGTTGAATCATTGAGCTCATACACTTTTCACACTATTGCATGTGCTTGACGCCGGGCTGCGACTAAATCACGATTGCTCATTAATCTCTCCATTATTATTTTTTCTCATTTGAATGTTTTATTTGGTTGAACCGCCTTGTTTTACAGACTAGAGAAAAACTAAAGCAGTCTAAATGTTTTCATTATTATTACATGAACAACTGTTATATTTCATAATATATGAAGTCATTTAGATTACATAATTAGAAGTTAATGTAGCAATATTAATATACATTTAATGAACAGTAAAAAACAGACTTTAAATTCTTGTAAATGTGTTTACTATATATCTGTCTATACACCAGCCTACTTTTTAAGTGCACACAAAAGTTGGTAAAGATAAATCTGTAGAAGTGCTGGTGAGTGTTAATCTAGAAAAAAGTGTATAAAATGATACCGGTATATATAAATACTCAGGTATGTAAGCAAATATGCACAACATTATCTCAAAGATTTGCCAAATTAAGATCTTGCGTGCTGAGACAAGATTCAAAAATATTAAATTATCTGGTTGTTTAAAAGATGAAGACACACATTAGCAGAGAAACAACTTCATAAGATTTCTGGGGATTTTCTTTAAGTCTCTTTTGTCAGTCAAACCACTTCCTCTTGTGCTGGTTCTCCAGTGTTTAACAGAATTGAGATCTGCACTGCATGTATCAAGACAGAGTTACTGTATAGTATTACTTTCTTTTCTTTCTGGCAACTGAAAGAAAAACAATCTCCAGTCTTCTTCAGCTGAAAGAAAAAGCTTCTGAATTGCATGTGTTTGCCCGCTGCTGTCGGCTGTGTTTACGAGCTCCTCGTGTTAAGAACGCTAGTCTGAGTTTTGACTGGAGGGCTGTGAGTGTGTCGAGTGCAGAGATCATTATCCCTCAGTGGGCTCCTTCACCGCTCTGCTCTGGTGCTCCCCCGTACAATGAAAATTAATATTGAAATAAATGAATAAATCATGAGAGCCCATGTGGACCAAACCGGTACAATTTGAAGTTGTCTGTGCCATTATTGTTTGTTTTCAGGGCATTTCAGGTGCATCATGAGGCATCTCCCCCGCCTCCACTGTAGCAGGGGTGGGGGCTCGCCTCTGCCTCCTGCTACCAACATCAATATGCAATTAAGCACTCGTGGAGCTCTCTCCATCCGACCCCCCATCACACTGTCTTTGTAGCGCATAATAAACAGATGAGGAGATATTAGTCCTCCATCAGCACTTTCTCAACTAGGCCTAATGTGGTGTCTCTATTTGGGGAATCACATCTGATTAAGCCCTGAAGGCAGGCTGGAGACTCCCTCAGGAAACATGGTACTGAGCAGGAGACAGAAGACGAACAGCGACCCACATGCCCTGACCTGCCAGGGGCCATAATTAATGTGGTGTTAATGGATTAGGTATGTAGGGACTGGATTTATCACTTAATGGCACTGGAGGTTTTTTTTGTAAGAAATCACAGCATTAGACAGAGGAAATACAACCGCAGAACATTCCTGTGCTGTATTTTTAAGAGACACACTGCTCTCATCCGTCAGGGTTTTTTTTCCATACAGAGGAAATATAGATTAGGAGGTGAACACAGGTCACGAGGAAGAGAAAAATTAGAGTTGACAGTGTGAAAGAAATGCAGAGGTGATGAGGTTTAGTGTGGAAGTGCTAGAGCAGCAGCAGTGTCACGGCAGGAAGGCGAAAGGTCCATGCTCGTTTACACTGATGATGACATATAATTGTGAAATCTGAGCACAAGCAAACAGAGCCTGTTGTTCAAGATCATTGATTTTTTTATTTCTGTCTGTAATTTTTTCATAGGATTTTTTTTTTTTTTTTTTGATTGGCTAAAGAGAAACCTTGGAAGTCATACAGTGTTAGGGGATTGTCAGCACAGTGTGAGGTGGTGGCATATGTCTCCAAACTCAGACAGAGTCACTGCCTCCTGAGGCTCATGTTTCTAATTAAAAAAAAAAAAAAGTCAAAAGAAAGAAGTACAGATTGAGATGGAGGCTGAACACAGGCCACAGGTTGACAGGCTGGTTCAGGCTGCAGCCTTGTATGAGTTTCTGCAGAGTATTTATACAAATTATGAGACTGGGATGGGGATTGGAAAATGTTTGCAAGATGTGCATCTATTGCTCTTTGTAAAAAAAAAAAAAAACATGAGCACAGCAGAGATAAGTGTGTCAACTTGTTTCTTCCTGTCTAGCAGATTAGGATCCTCAGTAGCTGCTATGGGTTGTTTGGGTTTTTTTTGTTTTGGTTGTGGTGCAGCTGTTATATTAGCATATTTATTATGCTACACACTCTCCAGCTGATAGTGAGGTCTTTGCTTGAACTGGAGAGCAATAAAGATGAAAAGCATTCCTAATTAATGTAATGTTACAGATCCTTGACAGATCCGCTGCACTGTGTGCTTACAGTTTGTGCAAAATGTGCAGACAGCACACAATGAGATGGTGTAAAGGGCTCTTGTGGTGTGTTGTCCCATTTCTTCCCCTAATGAAAATTATTTGTTTGATCACAGCGCTCAGTGAACAACCTAAATTATACATGCACTCATAAAGGGAGGCATCTTGTTCACTGTGTGTTTTAATTTGATTTAAGCCTGAGCGCGTGTTTAAATGAAGGAGAAACCATCCCACTGGGCAGCACCTCATTTTGTTTTTTTTAAGTATCAGATTCAGCTTTAGTTGATCACTTTTACTTTTTGACATTTATTTTTCATTATGCTCTGTCTTCTGCATTATGCTCAGCAGTGAAAACAAATCCTGCCTTCGTTTTAGAGACAGACAAAATAAGGCTGCCAACCTGTGACTCAAACTGGTATGTTATTGAGTGAAGGGCAGCTGTGTGCTGTGAAGTATCGACTGGTTACTTGTTGTAAGAAGCGCAGACTGCAGGAGGTGAGTTCACCCATTAATTCCTCCGTTGCGGCTGAAGGTGTAAAATCACTCGTTGCAGCTTTGAAAAAAAAAAAAAAATCTGTCATGGTTTCACACTCCTGCCTTCGACATACGGCATTTATCAGAGCTGCACATCACTGTACTTTTATTTGGACTCACTCAACTCCCACACACAACAGGAGTCAGCTGATCTGTGTTTCTGGTCCAGTGGTGTGAGACACAGTGTGTCTGAGTTCCTACCAGAGATCCAACAGGATACATCAGCTCTCAGTCAGGCCTCGCGCCGCTTTCTGTCACTGCACTCAGCTTATTGAAGGGCTTCCCCTGGCACGGGAACAGACGCTCTCACTAATATCAAAGCAGTCTGTTGATGCGGATTTGTGCAGTGCCTGGAAGCTGTGGGGCCAAAGACCTCAGTCACTTCATGGTCGAAGAGCAAAGAGATTCAAAAGTGTATGTGCGGTGGTGTGTGTGTGTGTGTGTGTCTGTGGTTAATAAACTCAGAGACCTAGGGACTCAGTGAGAGCACAGCAGCAAGCACCAAGACTCTTTTAGATTTTTAGTACGTTCATGTACTCATTATTTAAGACATATAATTTAATTAAAGACATCAGTGGTCAAAAGCCAGTTCATGCTTCAGTACATGTGCACTCCGTGTTTTTAAGATTCTGCTGGCTTACAATTATAATTATAAACCTGACAATTAGTGGCGGCATTCTGCGCACATGTAGTACCATAAGCCAGCAAGTCGCATAATACACATTGCTGCCAGCTGCATACTGTAAAGCAAAACTGTTAGGGAGCTTATTCAGCTCCTGTCTTTAATGTATTTAAAATGTTCTTCATTAAGCCTGAAATATCTCAAGCTATAGAGAATAATGGGTTCAAAGTAACATTTTCAGAACAATTTAAGTACAATAGCATAATAATTGCACACTTTGAGGCTTTAATCTGGACACTTATTTCAACACGAAATGACCTGGTGTAAATGGGGATTTTCTATCCTGAAGTTTATACTCTATGTTCTCTGGTGTGATTTTTGTCTTTTCTGGACCATGAAGTGATTTAATGTGTGTGATTAATTTTTCGAACCGTGGCTTGAAGTGGGTTGTTCCACAGAGTCTTACTTTTGGCCCGAGGGAAGGGAGCTTGTTCCTGGGCTCCGCTGTGCTGTGGGATGCTGGTTGAATCGAGGTCCCGGGCGTCTGAAGAGACTCACTGACTTGTATGCTCATATTAATGCCCCGAGTGTTTTTGTCCGCTCTGCTCCACAGATCTTGAAGAGTGCGCAAGTCAACTGTCTTTGTCGTCTGTGTTTGCCATGAACCCCAACCTCTCCAAATGTCATCCTAAATCAGGCTCTGGTGCAGTGCTTTGTACATGAGTCAAGCTGTCTCATCCCATCGCTGTTGTCTCTGTCTCTGTGGTGAAGCACATATGACATTTTAAGGTTTTTTTTTTTTTTTTCTTTGGCATACAGAGCAGATCTATCTGCTGCTCTCAGGCTTTTCAGCTGTGGCATAATAAGCACACACACAACTGGGATGATTTCAGAGGTCAAACGGCCATTTAAAGAATTAAAAATAAATAAATAAATAACACATATATTGAATGGGCTGGTATGACAAGAAGCCCACCTCCTCACATAGACATAGGTGTTTCATTTCCGTATTCCTACTTTGTTTAACTCCTCTTCTCTTTTTCCTTATAGTGTTCCTGCCCTCCCAGTTAAGAACCTGACTGGCTCAGGACCAGTGCACCCAGCACTAGCAGGTTAGATCAGTTATGCTGTGCAGCATCTGTTTGGCAGTCAGCTAAAAAAGATTATTTTTGCTAAATGTGTGCCTTTTAAATGCTTTAGAAAATTATATTTCTGCACTTATTAAGCTTGAAAGAAATTCACAGTCAATGTTTTTTTTTCCACTCTTCTGTGTGTGTATGTGTCTGTGTGTGTGTGTGTGTGTGTGTGTGTGTGCGCGTGCTTTATATATGCATCAGGTATGACGGGTATCCTGATGTGCGCTGCAGGTCTGCCGGTTTGCCTGACGCGAGCCCCGAAGCCTATACTGCACCCACCACCCATCAACAAGAGCGACATGAAGCCTGTGCCAGGAATCAACGGCATGCGCCGCAAAACCAAGAAAAAGCACCTAAGGAGAGGTAAGGTGGACGAAATGAGGAGAAATTTACATGCAACAGACAGTGTGAAGAACACAATTTTATATTTTCATAAGGTGTTAATGAATAATGAGGAAATGCGATGAGGTGAGGAATAGACCAACCACTGACACTCAGCAGACGTTCTTTCTCCTGCCAAGCTTTGCAAGATGTTTCTGTATCAGCTGTCTGTTGGTCTGTTGTTTGGCATGCAAGCAAAACCGCAATAAAACTGTTAGAGGAGCCATGATTGTTCTCTGAACGCCTCACATTTAAGATCTATAACTGTTACATTCATAATAGTGTGTAGAAATGGATGAAGCAACTGGGTCTACAAAATGAGGTCAATGCAGAAGTGCAAATATGTGCAATACTCCAGATGGTCACTAGATGCTGACTCCAAAAGACTCTGGCTCCAACTGACTTCAAAAATCTTTATTTCAATCATGAAGTAGTATTGTTGTTTTTTTTTTTTCACAAGTCATTCTGATGCCATTAGCTAAAGTCCACTCTTCTTATCAATGATCTGATGGTCCATCTGAAAATCATTTGTTCATTAAGTAGATATTAGGCTGAGGAATATTTAGTCGTGGTTAGTTTGATTGACAGGTCTCATCTCCAATGAGACCTACAAATACCAAACTTCAAATTGTGGGTCCACAAACCAACAGGTGATGTCTCAATAATTTAATCCATTCTATGTACAGTCCATGGTTATGATCATTTTAACCTCTCCCAATTTTCCTGGTGATTAGTTAGGAAAGTATTTCTGTACCTTTTAAAAAGCTCATATAAAAAAACGACAATTTCTGTGTGAGATTTATGACTGAATACAGTGAATTATCTATGATTTAGTTCATAGATGTACCACTGCATGCAGATCAACAAAGGCAGTTGTGAGGAAAGTAATTAACAAGGATCCGTCGCACTGAGCTGGGTTGAGAGGAGATCTGGTGTTTAGTTGGACAGCTCTGGCCTTGAATAAGTGCAGGTCGATGAAGGCTATGGAAACCGCCGGCCTCCCGAGGGAGTCTTTGTCCTAATTGATCAGTGAAGCTGGTGGGCTTCATTTCTGCACCGTGGTCGTCCTCTCACTCAGCCCTTAAAAGGTCTCCTTTAATGTACACAAAGACTCAGTGTGTGGAGGAACAGGTGCAGGTAAAGTACGTCATCAAAGGCATGCAAGTTTATATATGATGACACACACAGTGCAAGGTTAAAAGAGTTATTGGAATTTATTTACCAGAGAATATCTGTAACAAGCTTACTGAAATTAAATTCAGTCGACATACTGTATTTGATTGCACACCAAATATTTGTTTCAGTCTGGACCACTGCAGCCCTCACACATTGCTACCCCTACAAACAAAATCTGTCTTTGTCTTTTCCTTTAAGTATATTTCATCAATTAGTTTTCTTGGAAAAATTATTAGCAATGACAGACGTGTTAAATTTAAGGATCGATTAGCAACACAAATGTGCAACCTGTTTGTGCCGTCTGCAGAAAAGAGCCTGAACTCAGACATACTGGAGGGCTGTTGGAGGAGTGGAGATGTGGCTTCATCCTGCTCTGCTTTCTGCACAGGAAACAGTCTGAGGGGCTTTTGATCCAGTTAATAAAGCCATCAAATGGCAATAGAGTAAAATGCATAAATAAGTCTCTTCTTTTTTGCCTCTCCTCACAACTCTCTCCCTCCTCTGGTTACCCTTCATATCTTAGCTTTTTTTTTTTTTTTTTGCACCGGCTGCCTCTATTCCACTTCTCTCGCTGCCTCTGTTCACTGGCTGTCCCTCAAACGAACAAACAAAGGCTCCGGGGGAATAGAGGTTGCCTGTAAGCGTATTAGGGGTGTAAGCTGTGGGTGTGCTCTCAGCCATGCTAGCCTGGTTGCACACAGGGATTATCAGAGAGTGTGGGGATATGCTGGTTGTAATGTGCCAGTTTGAAGGTGACCTCCTCTTCTACATCACAGACATGTAGATTGTATACACTTGCACACTCACACTCTTTTATGTGAAAAGAAAAGGCCTCCGGGCCAAAATGGTGGCTGAACATTGATGAAAGTTTCTCATCTACTAAGATCTAGGTGTGTTCCCCTAACGCCATCCAAACAATCTTAACTTCATTCATGTTCACTTGTGGTTTTGAGTGTTGTAAGTTGACCTTTTCTTCTATGGTCATCTCATCTGTCTTGTGTTTTGTTTTGATTTTTAGGGAAAAACCCAGAGGATGTGGTGCGGAGATACACAGAGAAGATTAAAGTGGTGCCAGATGAGGTGAGAAAAAAAAAAAAAAAACAACATGCACACGCCCAAACTTAAAAGTTTTGCATTCACCAAAAGATGCAATCTGTCAGTGGTCAGTGTCCTAACCAAAAGTCCCATAAATACTCAGTCATGTACATGTAGAAAGGCAGCTGAAGTATTTTGGTTGTCTATTCCAGGACTGTACCATCTGCATGGAGAGGCTGGTCATGTCGTCAGGCTATGAAGGCGTCCTGCAGCACAAAGGCATCAAGCCAGAGCTGGTGGGCAAACTTGGCAAGTGTGGGCACATGTACCATCTGCTGTGCCTGGTGGCCATGTACAACAATGGCAATAAGGTGGGTAAAAGCTTGCGAGCCAGACGTTGTTATGATGTCACTCTCGGCTCAAATTGTAAACTCGCGATGTCTTACAGCTTGACTAGGTTGCATGGCGCTGGCAGATGATCAGACCTCAGAGTTGTTGCACACAGATGGGGATCTTATACGGCCTCATCAGATCAGTCATATCAGCGCTGGCAGAACAATACTTTTCTAAAATCACAATAAATTCTGCTCACTTCAGTTTGATTGCATAAAATACCCCTTGACTGCTTACAGTGTTGCAGATGGGACCAAAAAGCATCAACCATTAGACTCATATTAGCAGCAATAGTTCATATAATGATATTCAACACTTTTAACAGCGACTGTTAGAAGTTCACACAAGTTAGAAAACAATGACATACTTGTTTACTTTTGGTGCTATCAAGCTTCTTAATGTATTTATTTATTTAATCAATAATGTCTTACATGAAAGCAGCTGTGGCTGAACTCTACAGCTAAATAATCAGCTGAAACTAGAACTGAAAACGTGACTTTTCACATCACACATTCACTTGACACATTATAAACACAAAATAAATGATTAACGAAGCTTTAATGCAGGTTTTCATAGTTTCCAGGGTTAAAATGATTACTTCACTAACATCCTTTGTAGAAAAATGAAGTAATTCTTATTGTGTCATTAATGTCAATCAGTTATGTTTTTTTCCCTCAAAGCAGGACGGCAGTCTTCAGTGCCCGACATGTAAAACTATCTATGGGGAGAAAACAGGCACCCAGCCCCCTGGGAAGATGGAGTACCATGTCATCCCCCACTGCTTACCCGGCTACCCAGACTCCAAGACCATCCGCATTGTCTACGACATTCCTGCCGGGATCCAGGTGAGAACGTTCTCATTTCACTAAATCCAGCATCTTGCCTCTGTGTCCTGATCCACTGTGGCTCCCCTCTCTAAATCTGTCAACTTTCTGCTTATCCGCTTAAGTTTGACGGTTGTTCGTGCGGGAAGGTGAGGTACTGGGGCACCGAGGAAATGGTGTTCTCAGGGATCAGATAGTGGCTCTGGAAAGAAGAGAGATAATTCAGAATCTAATAAATGTGAGCGATATGATAGGGGATTTTGTGTATTTTTGTGTATGTTTATGTATCAACTTAAAAAACACAAATATAAATAGAAAGCTCTCAGGGAGCACACACCTCGGGTAAGGAATAATCCACCAAACTCTCTCAGGTTGTGGATATCATCATCATCATCATCCTGCATGAGTGTGTAGGTTTTCAACTTAATCTATTAAGATGTGACAAAGTTATGAATTTGTCCCAAGAGGCCAAAGTATTTCACTGTTAACACCTACTGCTTCCTCCATGGTCTTTCTCTCCAGCTCATAGATGCTCAGCAGTGTTTGCTGCTCTTCTTGTTCTAGTTTTCATGTGCCACTGTCTTTGTTAAAACATTTGACTATTATAAAAGATCCGAATTTCAATTTCAATTCACTGATTTTATCAAAAATGCTCCTTGTGCCCCAACACTCACAGATAATTCATCAAGATATGTACATACGTTTTTCTGTAACATTGCAAACAGACAGACAGATTAAAAAAAAAAACATTGGTGGCAGTTAATATAAAACTTAGCTTCATCTAATTGAGGGTTTTTAAATGTTGTAGTGGACAGTCCCACAGCCTGGGTTTGAGCTTGTGGGTTGCTGGAGATTGGAGGGCTGTGTTTTTTACCCCGACTGCTGAGATGAGCATTAATGGAGTCAGTAAACTGACCTTTCTGCACCAGTGGGACAGGCTTAGCATCTTCAGGGTCACAGAATATGAGGGGTCATCTGACCACTCAGGTCAGCACAGCAGCACAATTCACTATTGCCAGGGAACATTACTACAGACCCCTGCATCCTTTTCTCCTCTCTTGTTCCTCAGGCCAGGCTTTAAACACAACAACATATTCAATCAGGTTTAGAGTTGTAGTGGATCTGATGGAAGATATGAAAATAGAGTAGTTTGATTCAGATTCATATCCAGGAAGTGGTCTCATGAGAAGATGAAAGAGCATAAAAACAGCTTGGGATGGAAGCAGCTGCATTACAACACATTTTAAAGTAGAAATAAGGCAAAAGGTAAAATGATAAGACTAGTGTGTCATGACATGGTCGCTAAAGATGTAATTGTAATATATCTCTTTTATTAATAAGGTTGCAGGGTTATCTGGTGGAGATACACAAAGAATTAATTTTCATTTCATTGAAAAAAATTCTTCTTCTTCAAAAAAGAGAGAGATTCAGTGCAATTACATTTTGGTAGAGACCAGACCTACATCTGCCCCTTACGTCTGATCCAGTGTAATGTAATTGAACTGAACATCTTTTTTTTCTGTGTTTCTCTGAAGATTTGTTTTCACACTGGACCTTTTAAAAGCGCTTTTCTAAAATACGATATTTAAAGAGATAATTGGATATTTACAGTAGCACATCTCTCAAATGATATTTACAAAGGGCCATTGTGAGCCACATGAACAATAAAGCTCGTCCCGTGGGTGCTGTTGACATTTCCCACACAATTAAGTCGCAATTGGAAGAGAAGGAGTTGTAACGTTTGTTTTTGTTCTTGACATTTTTACCAGACCAACGAGCACCCCAACCCTGGGAAGAAGTTCAGTGCCAGAGGGTTCCCTCGACACTGCTACCTCCCCGACAATGAGAAAGGCAGGAAGGTAAGTACTGGCACCTGTCGCAGTGAACAAGCATGTGGTTTGTCGCTGCCTTTTTGTTGTGTAACGATTGTTAAACTCCTCCCTCTC
This sequence comes from Pseudochromis fuscus, assembly GCA_900323345.1. Classification (NCBI taxonomy): domain Eukaryota; kingdom Metazoa; phylum Chordata; class Actinopteri; family Pseudochromidae; genus Pseudochromis; species Pseudochromis fuscus. Next base: position 19,284 of record OOFC01038265.1, read on the forward strand.
CTTTGTGCGTCTCCAGGTCCTGAAGCTGCTGATCATGGCCTGGGACCGACGCCTCATCTTCACCATCGGCACGTCCAGCACCACAGGCGAGTCGGACACGGTGGTGTGGAACGAGATACACCACAAGACAGAATTTGGCTCCAACTTGACTGGCCACGGCTACCCTGACCCCAACTACTTGGACAATGTCCTGACAGAGCTGTCAGCCCAGGGGGTCGGCGAAGACAACCTGAAGGACTGATGGCCGGCTGAGATGGTCCACAGGAACACAACCCACCTTGCCCCGGCATCTCCCAGAGAACAGGGACGCAGCATGACGGGAAGCAGCTGGCAACTCTTTACTCCCCACAAACAAGAATACCCCGAGGAAGCTGTGGCATGAGAGCAGTGAAAGCCAAAATAAACAACATGGGTATAATCAATATTTTGATTTGCATAACCGACGATTCCCCTCCTGATGTCTCTTGATCCATGCCTTGAGCATGTCGTGCCCAGATAAAGTCTCTGAGTGGGTTCAGGATGTAAAGAGATGTTTATCTTGATGTCAGTAGCAGGTAAATGGTGTGTAACCCATTTTGGATTCAAACTGAAGCTGTTCCTCTGCACTTAGGGTAAAATGATGAGGGGCCTAAACTACACACAAGTATATTTGTAAATGCTGAACTCCAGAATGCATGGCCCCGACTAACGCTGCATAATGAATGTTGACTAAATATCAGCGATAGGGTGAGGTGTCATCGGATCAGCTTGATGTTAAGAAGATACATCTAAGAGAATTTCAGCTTTACAAATCAATCCAAATGAACTGATTATTTGCTTTCCCCTTTTAACTTTTATAGTTATGTATTGAACTGTCAGGTGGTGAAACTTTGTCATTTGAAGGAGAGGATCCTGCCTCTGATGATGTCATTTAGGGATACTTGGAGCATTTATGACATTTTCCACTTGTGATACAGCAGGTCAGTTATTCTGTGTGTTCTGTAGTGCATGATGTAGATTCCAGAGAGCTGACGACTACAAAATATTGGTATTTGGTGATAAATGTGTGTAGTGTGGTTAACCTTGTGGACTGTCTTTGGGAGGAGACAGAAACAGTCAGTTTACTGCTGGTAAGAGGTGTTGTGTCTTGAAAGGCTGAGGTTGGGATTTGCGTTCCAAGGTTAAACTCATTTGTTTTGTTGACACACTGATGACGCTGACCTCTGTGAATATAAAGCCTGCATTATTATTCTCCCTGTTGGAGCAAGCCCAGGCATTGGCACGATCCATCATGCTGACCATACATGAGGGGTGAGCGTGCGATTGCGTGCTCTGAGGCATTAATATGCCGGCTTTAAGTCCTTGAGGGAAAAAAAAGCTGAACACACAGATGGACATTCCTCTTTCAGACACCAACAATTTTTCCCTTGTAGATCCATCTTGGGCAGCGCTCCTGCTCGCCTGCCATCTACAAGCCTCTAGTGAGCGTGTTTGCTGTTAGGCAGTGTACTGGGAGCAACTGCTTGTATAGTGAGCAGTGAAACATCTCATTCCCTGTGTGAGCTCACTCTGAGTTGTTAAGGCCGATCCTGATGTATGGCTTTGCCCTCACTCTCCTCCTCCTCCTCAGCTGCAGAGAGTTTCATTCGAGGAACCAAATGTTGGTCTAGTATGTTGTGGGCTGGCAACTGTTTTATTCTCAGCTCTTTCCCCCACAGCTTTTATGCCCATGAGCTAAAGACTTTTTGAAGGTTCTTAGTGGAGATCTTGTGATGTTACTTTACTCTGAGATTAAAGATAACCCAGTGCTGCATAATTCTCCATAATATATCTGATCAATTTTAATGAGCAGGGGTGTTGGTGTAAGGTTTATCATGTGGGCACCCAGCTGTGGGCTTAATTTTGGGGTGAATCATAGTCTTCCATAGCACTTTGAGGCAACATTTTTGTTTAATCAGTCGTTTAATTTTTAGGAAAATGTCTTAAATTGCAACTAAATCTGTCTTTTTTTTTAAGTTGATGTTTATAAACTGGCTTGCAATGCTTTAAAAAATATATATAATATACATTTGCAGATGTGATATACCTTTAAATTCAAGCTCAATTTGAGTCAATGGTGTAAGTTTAATTTATTTTTATACTCTTCTATATAGAAAATATAAAAACTGTCCCACATATCTATACATAGACACATAATAACATTAATACATAAAATCTGACAAGTATTTGTCAGTATGTCAGGGACTGAAACATGTATGACTTGTTATGGACGTCTTATATTACAAGTAGTCTTAGCGTATGCTGCTGTCGTTACCTTAATGTAGAATCTGTGTAGTTGATCCCCTGTGGGACACCAATAAATACAGTAAATGTGTCTTTATTATTGGTGGGGGAGCTTTAGCAGCATGAAGATGGCCGTTCCCCCTCCAAATGGGCCATTTCTCTTTTTCTACTTGTCCAGAACATGGGAATGGATGCAGTCAGACATCTTTGTGTTAAGTCTGGAGGTGAAAAAAGCCTGGGTTAAATATCAACTGCAAATATTCTTACAAGTTTGTTTTAGCTAAGTGAAGCAGCAGATTAACTTCAGTTAACTGTCAATCAGAAAGAGTAGTAATACACTGAATTAAAGGCCCTGGTCACCCTCACTGTGTTTTTACTCACATTCTTACATTTAACAGTAATGTGCCAACACGGCCGCCATATTGGTACAGGGACACAATGTCTGTTAATGTGTATGCAATCACAACTCACGTTTGATTAGCAGCTGTTTGTGTTTGTCACTGAAAAGCAAAATGTCACTTTTCATACCAAAATACTTCTCAACCTGCCAATAGTAACAATCACACGCCTATATTATAAATTTAAAATGTGCTCACCCTCCTTTATTGAATTTGAGGTTCATTTCTTTTATGCTTAGAAAATGACTTTGGTTGTTTACATTTGACTGCAATATTAGAAATAGCAACTTTTAAAAAAGACAAAATTACAAAAAGCACTGAACATTTGTTCCAATTATTATTCCTGTAAAATATTTTACTTTAAATAAGTAAGTAAAATCTTATTTAAAAATTACATAGGCAGTGTATCAGCCCTTGTACAGCAGTAGGTGCTGCTCTGTTGAAGTTGTACATAGTTTAACTCAACATACTATAAACAAGGGACGATTACTGCATGGGTTCTCAAATATCGGAAGAGTAAAACACTGTTAAAGTTATTTTGTATATCTGAGTTTTGATTTCTTCATTGGCACATCCAATGATCTTGTTTTTTTGACTGGCCAGAGACCTGCTGCAATATGGCCGCCAGGCACAGATGCGTCTCACAAGCTACTATGAGTTGTTTCTCACAACACCACAACTTTATCAAAGGTTAGCTGAGATTACTGCGTATTTAATCATGAATATTATGCTTTTCTTGTTACCACCCGGCTCACTGTTACCTGTCTAGCCTGTAACTTTCCTGTATTTATGTTGGTCTCATACCGTGTTGACACAACAGACACAGCTGCAGGAGTTAGCAGGTAATGGACAGTCCTCGCTGGCACCTACACGCTAAAACAAACTATTCAAAGTATTTTTACGGTGTGATGTTGACCCAGATGATAAAACTGTCACTTTTTGGCCTGTTCATTTCAACATCTCTCTTTCTCACCTCTTTGACACCCTTTATTAATATGGGACAGCAAGTGAGGATGCTTCCAATCTATCAGGGAATTTTTTTCCATGTTGAGTTTAATTTACTAGAGAAATCCAAATGTTTGCTTCTTCGACTTTTCCTTTCCATGTGTCGGTCTTGTAGAACGAACGATGCAGGCCCTTTAGATTTTTCAGGTGTGTACAGACTTATATGAGAATGATGAATTAAAAAAATAACATGGTTTGGTATTTGTCCGATTAAAGAAGAGAGAGATGGTTTATATGCAATTTACTATTTTTAAAATCAAATACACGATTTATGTGTAGCAAGAAGGTGGATTTTTGGTTTAAATGACAATGGATGTTTTCTTTATGGGGTGCCTACCTCCAAGTTTCTAAACAAAAGGGGTTGCAATCCGAGGATATTCACATGCTATGTATTAGAAAACATATATTTTTGATGTCTTTTTTTGAATGATTGTCTCTAAAAGAACTATTACATAACATTGCTGTATTACTCTTATTAAGATTCATTCCATACTGTTGATTAGAAGTGGGATAAGAGATGAAATCACTTTGTCCTATAGTATGAAGTATTTACAGTTGTACTCTCTCGTAGTGTCCACTGCAAACTGTACTTCTCTCTCTCTAAATGATACCTTAACATTTTGTGTGGATATACTGTGTGTGTGTGTGTGTGTGTGTATCTGTTTGTCTGTGTGAATGTGTGTGAATGTGGGCGTCTAGTAGACAAAGCTTAGGTTCATGTCCTTTAAAGATACAGTAATGTTCTCCTAGAGGTGCATGTTAACCAAACTGTGAGCGAGTTTATTGACGATGCATAGCTTTTCTTTGCGTATGAAAACATCTTAGCTTCTTTAGGATTATCACCTTGGTTTTCTGGTGATTTAGCACTGTGGTTAGTTAGAAAGATTTTTTTATTTTTTTTCCTCTATTGACTTTTATTTACATGGATGGGGATGTGATAGCGTTTGGCTGCTCTCCTCTCCTCTTTCGACAACATGTAAAACATCTGAATGTTTTGCATTTTAAGTGCCCATTTTAATTGACATTTTCAAATCATGATTTTTTGTGGTTTGATTTATCTTAAGCAGTGTCTGCATATTGCTACTTAAAATGGTTCACAAAGAGAAACTGAGATAAACTAAAAGCAAGATATAGAGAGACATTGATTAAACTATAAAGGGCTTCTTAATCTAACGGTCTTTATTGAATTGTGATGACCTTGTTGCATGTTTGTGTGTTTCTTGTGGAAAAATAAATGTGCCCTTACCAGGGGTAGTTTGTTTGACCTTTTGTCACCTTGGCTCTTCCTCCTTTTTTTTTTCCCTCTCAGTTGGTGGCGTGTCCTCCTTCATTTAGCTCCACTATTTCCTTCTCCCTGGGCAGCTCTGTGCTCTGCACCTCGTTATATGGATATAAATGAGCCTTGCTGGAGCTCTGGAGTGCAGCAGGAACAGTTCTGGCTGGCAGTAAATTTGCTTTATGGTCATTTTCTGTCTCTAGCTGCTGTATGTTCTTGGCATGGTGAAGAGCTGTGGTAGCTGTGTTCGCATACTGAAGCAGGCCGTGGGATCTGTCAAGACCCGAGGACTTCATAATCCATGTCAGCATCCCCTCCCCCTCCTGTTCCTTCCAGCACTCGCCCAGCAGCTCAGGGGTCAGTCCCCTTCTAGTTCTGGTACCTAAACCCTGCTGCCTCGCCTCCTCTCATCGCTCACATCTCATGCCTAATGAGAGTGCTTGCAGGGAGACTTTGCTGCATCATTGCAGGTAGGTCTGCTCTCATTAGCATTTAAATAAGGCCTGGAGGTGGAGCGGCCACACATTGTTTGTGTGGCATAATTTAACATTAGATTCTGACTCTTGTTGGATTTCCAAGTCTGCGGTTATGGTGGTTTGATTTAATTATTAATTTGAACGAAGGGGTGGCGTGGTAACCATGACACTGTGATCCTGCTCTGGCATCTATCACACACGATGGGACGCTTCCTGTTATGAATGAATGTCATTGCCTGAGCCAGACCCCTCACTTTGACTCCAAACAAGGAGACAAATGGGTATAAGACACAAAGTTGATACTAAGAATTTCTCCACTTAATTCAATGCAAATGATCAAGGATGAAAAATGCTTAATATACGTTTATTGTAAAGTTTCGTCCTTGTTTTTCTGGGCACAAATTTGACATTAGACTTGCCAGCTGAATAAGGAGTTTATTGAATAATACACTTGTGTTCACAGTAACAATCCACTTGGAACAATACATTTTGCAAATTATAGTGAATTTGCAAAATAAGATACAGGCAGTGTGTGTTTTTGTTTTTTCAAAATAAGAGACCTCATACAGGGAACATGAACCAGTAATAATTAAAAAAACTGAAGTGGAAAATCAGTAAAACAACTTTTGGAAAGCTGCAAATACAAACGCATCTATAATATTTCTATCAGTGTGGAGTATTCACTGTCATGTATGGCATGTGTACTATAGTGTTTTTTATTTTTATTCTGCACAGCTGAACCAGAATAAAATCTAAACCGGACCACGGGCAGGGTGGCCTGCTGAGGCCTGATCTCAGAGATCACAAATCACATCTCCATTACAGTCACTGACCCCCTCTGTTCAGAGATAGATATTGAACACTACTTGCTTTGTGGGAAATGAATTTGACACATTGTTGTGTCTCATGGATACCTAAAGAAAACTGACTGAGTGATTTCAATGCTTCAAAATCAAACCTTTTTTTATGTCTAAAAGCAAATTTGGCATCTCAAACATATCCTGACACTTGTAGGCCAAATGTAGTGGCACCAAAATCTCAAGAAAATGTAAACTTATCAAATGGGAATAGCTCACATGATTCTATATATTAAAAGGGATTCTTTTTATGTATGGATATTATATTACTAACAGGTAAATATTACCCATATGACTTTAGGAATGGCTACATCAAGTGTAAGGACATTTTAAATAAGCAAATTACATCAGTACCAAACATTTAGGATGACTGGCCATAGCACCAAACAAAAGCACATTGTTTTGTATAAAGGGACCAAAGCAACATTTAAAATAATATTAATTTTGCTCACTGCACAGGCAACGTTATACTGTGGCATGTTCACCAACATTTCATAACCTCATGGGAGAATTACCTGTAATAATAATGTCACTGCTACATTGTGGCCACGGTGATAAATTGCCTCAATAAAAATACAGAACGCTGATAACAGCAATATCAAAACACCTTACATTCAGGTACTGTAGATTACACTACAACAAGCTTTTTTGCATAAAAATGTGTGACTGAGGTCCTGTACAGTATCTCAAAATATAAAAGCTCCTTTTCACATTTCACAACAAGTGGATGCAGGCCATGCAACAGATTGCTTGTTATCTACGTAAAAAATATCAAGTCAGATCATGCCTCAAAGTCCCTCAGCTCCCTTTATCATCAAGTATCATAATCTCTCCCCGGCGCTGTTGTCGGTGGCACTCAGAGAATACAAAAAGATTAAAAGTGGCAGAATTCCCTCTGCTCTTTACAGCCAGCAGGGAATGCACTAAAAGGCTGAAAGAGGTTGCACCATGTGGCCACGTTTTCTTCCTGACAATCAAGAAAGTGGATAGCTGATGCTCACTCGTGTTGTTATATGATGCTGCCCCCCGCCCCCACCACCACCTCTACCCTTCAGGCATTAATGGATTACAGTCCGTGAGCAGTCTAGGGATTCAGAATGACACCCGTGGCGTCCTCTTTTTCTCTGCGCTGGAAGGTGGCATGAGCCTGCTCGAGATCCTCTATCACCACCAGCAGCCGAGCAGCGACACTCTGACCTGGCTTCATAGGGTTAATGTTGCATCCAGCGCCATCTGCGAGACAGAAATGTAAAGATTTCTGATTTATTAGTTAAGCATCCTGTAAATGCCATACCCACATGAAACATTTTTTCCCCACAATATGATGATGATGATAACAGAGAGGCAAAAATAACATCACTGCAGAAAGGTTACAGATCAGTCTCACCTGGGTGAATGTCAGAGTTGATCTTTTCTTCATTGCTCGCCGTCTGATCAGCATCTGGCATCTCTAGATATTTTTTCCTGCAGCATTAGTCAGAATCATATATTATGATTACTGTCTCCTCTCTGAAAGCTGCTTCATCTTTTCACACAGTGACAGTTAAATATTTGATTCATTGTAATGTCAAGAAGCATCAAGAGACAGGAGCAGCAGAGCACTGCATTCCTGTGTTGCAACATAGACCTCTAGTGGCCAGTAAATTAATTACACCAAGGCTGAGGATGTCGACAGACACTTGCCTGAGTTTGTCTTTGCCCTGAAGAAGCTGCTTGTATATCGTCTGAGTCTCTACGTCAGGGTCCAGTGGGTCACTCCAGTCACCCAGAGTCACAGCTGAGTGGGTTCTACTGCAGCCTGTAACTGAGATGCATCTTTTTATTGAACAGCGACAATGACAAAGTTCTGTCATTACTAATGGTTTAGCCTTGTGTCATGAAATAATAATAATAATAATAATAAGCTTCATTTGTATAGCACCTGTCCTATATGAAATGCAGCACAAAGTGCTTTACAATGATGATAAAATGAAAGAAATGAAAACAAAAGCAAAATGAAGTAAAATTCACTTATTCAAGGCATTCATCTCCACATTTAGACCTCAATTTACCCAAAACTGGCACCACTGGGATTTTATTTTATTTTCCCTCTACTACACTTATTCTCTCCTAGATGATGATAACTCAGTCTCCATAGGGCTAAGGAATTCACAATGCCTGGTCTGACACAACACACTATTTTAAAGGCCTCATTTACATTTGTTTCTTACTCCTACAGTTTCGTTTACGCCACAAACTATCTGAAAAGGCAACTGAGTCCCACACTCTTAGCCACGTAACTGGGTAGAAACTGATAAAACTATGTTTAGGACTGAAAAAAACACAAGAAACATAATCACATGTAGCTTTCAGACAGTTACTAAATGTAATTGGTCAGAGAAAATCACATTATGATTTTCAAAGCTTGTTCTCCACTGAAGCAACAAAAACATGGCAGCTACAAACTGAGGGTTTAGTCATTAAATATGCATCACTCACAAACTCATTCGCTAAGTTCGTCGACCAGGAGTGAAGTAAACAAAGCTGTTGTGAACTGAGCCTCGCATGTTAATGGACAATACTGCTCACACTCACACTGGGATGCTGTCAATTCCTGATGACCCTTGGGTGTACTTCAACACATTTGTAAGTGTAAATGTGAGCTACGTCATTCATGTATGCTCACAAGAAGTACAATGAAAACAGGTTTGATAACCACTCTACATGCTGAGTCCTCTGAGAAGTTTGTGCAGCATTAGAAGAAATAACAGCAGGGTTACCAGCACGGTCTGCCTGCAGGCAGCAGGTCCACTTGCCACTGCGATGAGCCCCTGGGTGGAAAGAGGGCAGCATGCGCTCATTGTAGATGCTGACTTTCCTGATCGCCGACAGCCACTGGTTCAATTCATTCACATTCTATTTACACACACACAAAAAAACACGCCATAAGTATATTTTCCCCTTAAAATCTTACTGTAATCAAAGAGGGTGAAAATTTGAAAGTGTAACCAACTGATCTGCCTTCATAAATAAAGTATTTCTTTACACTTGAAGTGAGCACTCCCTCTTAAACTAAGGGATGGTAAAGCGGAAAATTCAAACAGTCATTAGTATTTTATTTGTTATTAACTCTGATCTAAGAATACACCTTCAACAAAATAATGACCAGACAAAAGTCATGCACTTTGTTGGTGACTGGCTGGTGTCGGTACAAATGCACCTTGCACTGGATGTACATGGTGTGCAGCTGCCCGTCGTTGTCCTGGGTGATGACCTGCATTACATTCTGCTGCTGAAAGGCATTTTCATCCACCCTCTCCACGGCGCACACACACTGGATAGGGATTGAAGAGCGCACCTGCAACAGTTCAGCCACAAACCACAACACCAATTAACACTACTAATGATGTATCATGCTTTTTTGCCTTAGGCAGTCCACGTCAACATTTAAGAGAAATAAAGGTGACATGTGATCACAGAGCAAATTAATGAAGCTGGTTCTGATACTGAAATCTTTTGCACATATTAAGCTATGAGAACCAGCGCGAGACGAGGAGGAAGTGAAGATGAGATCAGCGTGGCAGCAAAGGCTACTTTAAAGTGTAAATCAGCCTCTTCCAATGGGAACTCGCTTCACTGAGACTGGAGTGCTCCAACATGGAGGACAGGGGGCCAGGACATTGTCTGCAATCTGATTTGCAATGTTAGCATGAATATCCACAGCCTTCAATTAACCCTCGCCTTTATTCAAGTCACACAAAGCAGAGACTGGCTCAAAGAGAGAGCTTTTTAGGAGCCTAGATTGGCCTGCCCCCCTCTCTGTCTCCCTCTCTCTTTCAGTCTCTGGTTGGTAAATGAGAGGAGATCATTATCACAAGGTTAGGCACCACATGGTAATAACACTAATGGTGTTCTCATAAGAGGATCAACACAAATATAATAAAGCAAGTTCAGGATGACTAAAATGTTTCCTCTTTGTATCAGCCAAGTTGATGAAAGTCCTTCAAAGGGAGCACACGGTGACTAATTCATCACGAGAAGGCATATCAGCGTCTAATAATGGATGAACCACTTTCATATGACTTTGATTCAAACTTTTCTCATCTGCTTTTGGCTTGTATGAAAAACAAAGGGAATAGATAAGAATTCATCTGGAAGATGTGATTAATAATATTATCATTTGATCTAGACTTCACAGAAGACAGCAGATTTATGAATACTAGCTAGCAAAACAAAACTTTACTCAGTGGCTGGAAGCCAAAATGGTTAGAAAAGCAGGTACTCGTGTGACATATGACATATGGTGGTGGAATATAAAACTCTAGCCAGCTGGTTAAGTACCAACCTGCCAGTCAGGAGACTTGGCGTAGGACAACGTCTCACTAGTCAACCAGAAGTAACGTTTCTTAAAGGCAAACCGGGACAGCAGCTGGGGTCCCTCTGCCTTGTGTTTGTGGAGGTAACCCTCTTTGACTGTGACTGAAGGCATGAACACAGCCCTCTGAGGTACTTCAGACACTGTGGAGAGAAGGAAAGAACCAAAGTAAGGAAAAACTGTTCCTCATGAATAAGTAATGCCATATTAAACCAGACAGACACAAGGTGGTGCTGTGTCAATAAACAAACAGCATACATTCAAATGTTTGTGTGGTATACAGCTTTATTGTTCAGCACTCTTGTTACTGATGGCACCTCTGTCTCCTTCCATCACCACATGAAGGACAGCTTCAAAGAGGAATAACAAGCGTCCACTTTTGTCCAACAAATCCGCCTGAAGAGCATTAAATGTCAAACTGGCCTTTAAGAGAAAAGAGTGGGTGTGATGTGAAGAAGGAGGCTGAAACATGATATGTCAGAGGGGGGAAGATGTTTCACAACAACAGCCTCACCGACGCGACAGTAAGAAAGGAGCCAAGACACGTTGGGAGACCAGTGTGGCGTGTACAAGCACCTGTGGCTTCTCACTCCAGCTCCCCGCCAGCTCATTAACCATGTCATCTCTTTATGAATATTTCACCACAGGGCTATAGTTTTGTTTCACTTAATCCTTATATCAGCTGGTAGCTGGTAGTTTTCCTGTGGCTCATTAACTCTACAGGATGACCTTTGAACTTTGCTTTTGATCACCAGTTTAGCTGTGCATTCAGTGCTATCAGACCTTACCAATGTCATGATCTATGTCGATCAACTTGTCCAGGAAGTCCTTGACGGAGGCCACGCTGCGAAGGATGATGGGGTGAAGCGGCGCCATCCACTGCTCTTTTCCGTGACCCAGCTGAAGGCCCAAGTTGCCGACGCTCTGTAGTGCCTGGTGACCACAGAGACACATTATCCACTCACATCTTCATCACATCAAATCTCCAGTCACTGACAGAACTCAGTGAGTGACTGCATATCTCAAAGTCGAAGATCAAAAGGGTCCCTGAGGCCAAGCATGCTGTGAGGCCCTTTGTCCGGCCCACACCTGGCCTAGGGTGAGTAGGAAGTCCCTCTCTATATCCCTCTCTGATGCTCAGCTTTGAACCGCAGTCTGGTCGCAGCACACACAGAGGTAAAAATAGCCCGTTCCCTGTCTCTGTAGAGGACCCATGGCAACAACACTTCAGCACCGTGGACAGCAACCACAGAAGCCACATGTGGGAGGTTTAACTTTCCTTCTAGCATGTGAACATGTGACCCCTGTTTTTAACTATAAGCAAGGTGTTTATTATTTTAATGACACTTAAGGGTCACTTCCACTCAGATACAACCCACTGGATGTGTTTCTTGCCAGAATTTTTTCAATGATGTTTTTCTGTTCTAATTTGATGTATTTTGAGTTCAAATAGGGCGTCATGTGAAGTGGTGTTCAAAGTGTTGTGGTACTGAAAACCACAACACATTCTGTGTAGTCAGTGAAGCAATCTTTTTAGACCTCTGCTGTGTATGATCTTGAGTTGCCGTAAATTAGGTTGTCTCTGGGATACTTGCACAGTGTATTAGAAAATAGGGTTTAAATTTCATAGTTTACCAATTAAATTTCCATAAAAAAAGAAGATGAAATAAGAAATTACATAATAACCTAAAAGGTGAAAAAGCAAGGAGCAATTTGGTGCTGTATCTGCTGACAGACAGCATGCTGCTTCACATTCAAGGCATCCAACTCTTTAATGTTTGTTTTTTCGGCACTTGAGTGTGATGTTTGGACCTGAATAAATTATTCATAGCTGTGTTTGTGTGTATGTCTGTGGATTGACTCATACCTTGGCCAGTAGTAACAGTGTTCTGCTTGTACGTGTGTCAGCGTGCTGGTCTCTCAGCTGGAACAGTTTAGGTGTCAGGATCGCAGGAGCGAAAAAACGCAGGAAGAAGAATCCACTGATGGCCAGGTACTTCACATCCTGCGAAAAAAAAAAAAAAAAGACAAGAAAGTAGAGTTTGACTGGACAGTCCACAAATGAAGGACAGTGTCCCTCAGGATATTAACAGTGCTTAGACCTACTAATACACTGACATGCTTTCAAATGGTTGTTTCCAGCTTCTTTACTCTGTGTGTTTTGTGCTGGACTGACCTCATTCTCAGGCTCAGTAAATTGCTCCTCTACTCTCTTGTGCAGCTGTTTGAAGGCCACCCTCATGACAGGAGGACACTGATCGACTGAGCCCACGATTGATTCAATGATGCTGGTTAAGTAGCTCTGTAGCATCTCCACGCTGCTGTCCCGCACCTCTGCCTCTGATACTGCACCCTTAAATGAAATTCGTCTTTAGAGACAAAGAAAAATATTTTGTTAAACAACTGAAGCCCTGTGTCAGAGATCTGCTGACTACACACAATCCAAGCACCAGCTGTGTTTTACATAGATTCGACTGAATTACACAAAGACCCCTCACAATCCAGTATACTAATCAAATATACTCTGATCTACTCTCTATTAACTATGGCTTGTAATTGATAACCTCCCTGTCAATGATTATGTGATTACATGTGGGAGCATGCTATTTCAGTGATTGAACAGAGAGACACAGACACTGAGTGCTGTATTGAAAATGTCCAAAGAGATATATAGACTGGCAGTGGAGACGACAAATAAGATGATGGCAAGCAGATCTACTGCAGTGGATGTTAGATCCTGGAGCTCCCTCCATGTCAGAGATATCTCAGGGGACTCATGGCAGTTGCCAAGCAACAGCCTTCGCCCTTTTTACGTTCTTTTTTTTCATTTTCTCACATTGATGTCTTTCTCTCAGGGGTAAAGTGTAAGGGAAGTGGGAGGTCTCCTGAGGCAGCTTTTCCATTTGACCATTTTAATGCATGATTTGTGAACTGCACACAAACCTACAGCCCAGGACTCCTTCCTAGTAATTTTCAGCTTAAGAAGAGCACTTGGGAAACAGACCTGGACTATTTTCAGGTCATAATATGATTATTGTGGCTCAGCAGGATATGTTTTAGGTCAGCTTTACCTTGTGCGGTTCAGGTCGATCTTACAGGGGTCCAGCTCAATGTACTTCTTCTCATCAAAGATACGGTTGATGATGGGCTTTAAGACTTCATGCAGATACAGCATGCCAACAGCCTGACAACAAAACATTTCCATATGTTAGAGACATCTCATTTGCATGCATGCTACAGGAATTGGTGTAGAACTGTGTAAATCTACATAATACAGAGAGTACACAAGGTGCAGCGAGATGCTGCATGGGAACATAATAACCACTTCAGTGTAGATTTAAAAGGAAATGTTCACAAAGAAAATAGCAAAGATTGACCAAAAGGTCAGAAATAATGAATTGACAAATCACTTAACATGTCCCCAGAAAATAAAAAAGGCAGATACTTCCACGCACCTTCATGAACTGTTCCATGGCCTTGGAGGCAAGGGAGTTGGAGCGAAATAAAGTGTTTGGATCGGCTATAAGAGCAAAACAGAAAAGAAATGTTACTGTAAAATGTAACATATTCTACCACATCTTATCAAATGTTAACACTGATGCAGCACCTTGTAGAAAGGACTACAGAGAAAATGACTGCTGTGGCATGACTCTCTGTGCTATCTCATGTCCCCATGTCCAGGTTCTACCAGTCTTTCTTCAAACAAGCTGAAGCTTTTGTATCGTTTGATTTGAGGAAAACAAGAGTTAAAATGATATTTACTGTAGATTAAGACTGTAAGATTGTAAAGCCCTGCGAGGCAAAATTAAATTGATTTTACTATGCTTAGTCAGCTTTAAATAAATAAAAGGAAAAACAGAGTTAAGAAGCTCACCACAAACAGCAACAATTCATGGCTCATTTCCTGTCATCTCTCTACTGCCGTGCCTAAAAACGCTTTGTGTGATGTATATCCCAGGGACAAAAACAGGGAAAGGATCCCAATTCTGCATTACTAGCACTCAATCAATGTAATGACCCACATCGGGTGCCCAATTCTGCTTGATAAAAACATCTAATATTGAATTACATTAAACTGTAAGCTATTCATACAGTCTGTGTGTGTGTGTGTGTGGTTTGGCTTTTCTTGTGGCTCTTGTTGTAAACTTGTGTTTGATCTACATGCTTTCTCTTCTCTTTGACTCAGGCAAGATTGATCTGCTGCAGAAACAAATAGCTCAGTGTCACAGCTGAGAGCAGACCGACCTTGCTGTAACGTGCAACGTAAATCCTGCATTGTGGTGATACTAAAAATTTCCATGGCGACAGGACTGAGCTGCCAGGTAAAATATCTGGGGCAATGGGAAAGGCTGGGTTTTCATCGCTGCCCAGTGGGTGTACAGTACATTTTGCTCCCCGTGCCCAACTTTAATTTCTGGCTGCTCACTGCGTCTATTCCTGATCAAGCAGTTACCATTTGGATCATGTGGAGTTGCTATGGAAACTTAGGCACTATGCTTATTATCTCAAACTACACCAAACAGAACCCAAAGACCAGAGCACAACTCAGTGTGAATTATCACGGGGATATGGTGCGGAGGCAAAAACATGACTAACCCAGACCACAGAGAAGCCATGAAAAGACTGTTGGGTGAGTAAATAATTGGCATCGGGGTTGTAAATATAGTGCTGGTAGGCTTTTACTGCCCACACACAGACCATAACTGTGGCGTTCAAAGACCTCAGTGTCAATTCAGAGTTAAACAGTAGCAGCCGTCAGAGGGTCTCACGAGATACAAGCGATTACAGCAAACTGGCACATCCCAAACTCTGACTAATTCAAGCACTGACTAATGGAGATAAACTTAGATCTTACGCACACCATGTATTGTGCAGTCACGTGTAAAATGTTTAGAGACATCATTATCTGACAAGAATGCATAATAAATACAGTGTTGTGACTCACTAGAAAGTTGAGAGAGATATCTAAATTACAAGATGTCTGCACACAAATATTTACCTCCACCAATGCGCCTGAATTGGTTAGTTTGTTTGTTTGTTTGTTTGGTCCATCTATGAGCAACATTACGGAAAAGTGACTGGACAGATTTCAGTGAATTTTGTTTGTTTGTATGGATTTTTTGAGAGATAACATGTTACCCAAGAAACAGATTATTTAATTTTGGGAAGCTCCGACAACGGGATCTGGTCTGGAATAAACTCCTGATCACTTATAGTAGGTGAATATATTAAAAAAAGACAATGACAACTGAGGACCAGTAGAGGGCAGCAAAACATCCCCACTGAGAGCCAGAGAGGAAAAAGAAAAAGGAAGAGGTAGGTAGTGGTAGTTTGGTCACAGCTGGATCAAACTATGTAATAATTGTGAAATGTTTTAACAAAGGCAATAACAAAAGAGAATCAGTAGCAGCAGAGAAATAAGGAAGCAATAGTTGCTAACAGTAAAATATTTTACCTCTTCAAAATTCATAACTTTCTCACATCTCAGTGGATTTTGTTAAAAATCTACACAAACAAACAGGATGATGATGGTATCTACAGCTTAGGACTGTTAGGTGTAGGTCATACATGGATCGGATTACGCCTCGGAGGTTTGTGCTCTCTGAGTGCTTTCTAGTTTACACCTGCTTTTCCGTTAATCTTACTGGTGTGGTTGACCTCCCGAGTGTTCAGGTAATCCAGAAAGGGCACCACCAGGCCTTGTCCCAGGTAGATCTTCACCAGCGTCATTGCCACATCCTGCCTGCTCTCAACTGTGGTCACGTCCTCCAGCATGGTCAGAGCACTGCTATCCTCCACCTGGTGAGAGTAGGACTCAGGTCACGAGGCTAAGAACTAGGGTGTCGCTGGAGAGCCAGCACGGGATAAATGAAGTAGGTGGAGTCGAGATGACTGTGGATTGGGTCAAGGAAAACACTACGGAGTGGAGAAAGGTAATGCATGCAGCCGTCTCTTGATATGATGACCGTGGGCAAATGAATATCGGTACTGAGGACAAGCTGTGATGCTGACCTCTGCGGGGGAGATTACCGACTCAACCAGAAGGTCAATGAGTGGCTGATAGTACATGGACGGCAAGATCTGATCCTCCACCAATCGCACCTTCAGACGCAGCGCTCCCAGCTTGCCACTGGAAACAAAGGAAATTGGATTAGTGTAGAGAGGTTTTCTGCAGATCTTGCTCTTCTACTGCAGTAGACCCTAAAAAACAATAAAGAAAGAAAAAACAAAAAAGAAAGTGTCTATGTCTACCAATCACAATATTTTTGTGGATTGAAGAGGCACATGAACACAGCACATATTATTAAATCAAATAGTTCAATTATATTGTAAGGAGCAGCACTGTTCAAGTCAAATCAAAGATAAAAACACAAAAACTATATGTATATTTTTTAAAATTATTGGTATAGTACATGCTGCCAGTGCAAGTGTTTCCTTTATTTCATGTTAAATCCTCTTGGTCATAGTATAATTTTTAATTTGTCGTGTATATAAAAAAATCTGTCCACTTTACTGCATTTGTATTGTACATTTCCCAGTTGTGTGATGAATAAAGGATTATCTTATCTAATCTTATCTTATTCTTCATGCCAGTCTTCATGTTCAGAAAAGCGTTACAAGTGTTTGGCCACAGTGCTGTCCTAAGCCATCGGTCGCCACAGAATACCTTTTGTAATGACATTTTGTTCTCTTTTTTTTCCTTTTGTGAAAGTCGGCCGCTAACAAACATCGACTCAGCAGTGTCCCTTTTCACAAAAACCCTTTAAACTGTGACTCATTTCCTTCACTTTACTTTGACACTCCCCTCTGCAGTTCACTCAGGCTCCTTTGTTCTAAAATTATCTTCAGGAACAGATGCTCTCAGAGACCTGGCTATACACCTGCAAATTTTCATTTAAATGCATGACAGAGAGCTGAGAGGGAAGCAAGTACTTCCCTTATGTGCATTTAAAAAACAAGCAAACACAAACATAAAACAAGATACACTGATTGCTATTTCACTTGGACTCCTAAAGGTTTCCAAAAATAAAAAGGCTTCTCAGATATGCAAGAAAAAAAAAGTTGCCACATTGTACAAACAAGCACACCCATAATCCTACCCAGCATCAACCTCATTGTTTCCCAAGGGTAGCAAACGAAACCAGGCCTCTAACAGAGGTGTCTTGTGCAAACAAGCAAAAGGGATTTCCACCTGTGGAAAGCAAGAACAAACAAGGATGCAACATCATACAAGAACAGAGATGTAGTACTTCTTACTTGATGGTGGGAAATATAGAAACATGTTTCTTAAGACAATCATGATATGAAATCTAATACAGTATTTCAATTTAAGCATAATTATGGTATCTGCACCTTTCCCAGAAAGTCATTCTTGCCCACCATGTCCCAGTCCCAGACCTCCACAGTAGCAGTCCCCTCCTCGCTCAGCTCCTCAGGATCCAGCTCGAGCTCTAAGGTCTCGCCCCAGTGAGGGAAACGAGTCTTCTTGATAATCTAAATTCCAGCATTAAGAAATGTTAAGACATAAGACCAGACCCTAACACTCTTTATTGCACTTCTGATCTCCGATGTGTACAATGACATTAAATAAAATGACAATAAGACTAATAAACAACCATCAAGTGCTTCTGGGTTCAGTGCAACCTGAATACACTGCACATCCACACACAAAGAGCTTACCGAGGTCTCTGCACTGTGGTTGTTGAAAATAACTCTCGCAAAGGGATCAGAGGTTCCTGAAATATCTCTCGGAGCCAGGTCTCTGTGGGTATCGCCAAATTTAGAAGACAAGACAATGGATCAATACATGAAAATGCCTGACAAACTGCAATTATCTGGTCTGCAAATCAAATTAGTTTTGTGAGGCACAGCGAGGAAAAGAAAGTCAAACTACTACTTCCCACTTGACCTTATTCTTTCAAACTTAATTCACATTCATCTGAGCGTGTTTGAATAACACAGTGTCGAGCCCTGATTGACACGCTCATTAGTGCCCTGCCTGAGAAGGAGAGATTGTAGCCTGGGACACACAGATGGGGCAGTGAGTGGTGTGACAGTGGCGATGTGACTCAGAGGGGAGTGTGGAGGCCTGCAGGGTGACGGTGATAAAGATTTCAGCTCAGAAATAGTGTTGGTGCCTCCGGGTCTTTGATGCAGAGCTCACCTACAGAAACTTAAATACATATAAGATACTGTTAGGATCATTCTGCCACTTCTACCTGCCCTTCTGATCAAATGCCTGCTGCTCTACATTTGGGAGCTTGTTGTCCACCTCTAAGTGAACTAATTTCCCACTCATTTTCTCAGCAGTTAGAGGTCACATGTTACCTGGCTTCAATGACTTGACAACGCAGACTGATCTTCTCTGTATCTTTCAGCAGCTCCAAACTCAGATGGATCTCTCCTTGGACTTCTTCATCAGGGTCGACCCTTGTCAGGTTCAGCCAGCTATCTAGGCCTGACCATGCAGACAGATATCATTCTCTAAATCATTAAACATTAACAAAGGATAACAACTAGGGATGCAAATCCTTTTTTTTCCCCATTTAACTTATGTCAATTCATGACTCAGCTAATAATTACAGCCCTAATCTCAAAGTAATATTGGTCTAGAGTTGATGAAAAGAACTAAAATGATCCACTTTTCAGTCAAAAATGCCACTAACTTCTCAGTTGTAAAGATTTTCATAATAAAATATCATTTTAGGATTTCTCATTCTGGAAAATGTAATTTGAAGACATAATGTTGGTTGTGGTAGATATAAAAATATCTTATTAAATCTTAATTATTTTTATATCTAAATAATTGATCATTGCTATATGTCAGAGAACGTTAATAATCAGAACTAAATGCAGCAAAGTTGTGAAAAAAATTAAATATTTCTTGCAATTCAAGCTCAAGACATGCACAGTAAAGAAAAAACTACACTCCAATTTTGAACAACTGAACTATAAATGTAAATTCTGGGATCCTGTTTAACTCTATTTTTATTTTTTAGAACTATCAAACATGAGAACAGGTACGATGTCATGGCATGAATGTGAAAAAAATCCTGCGAGGGAGTAACTGACTCAGTAGCACCTTGTAGCAATGAATCACACGAGTGAAGGACACACCAATTGGCTTTCAAATGAGAGGCATCAGTATGCAGCAGACATAACCTGATAAACACTTCCAGCAATTTAATAAAACTACCACACCATCACGACATGCCATATTTTAAACGCCTTATGTCTGGCCAAGTAAGCAGAGATAAAGCTGCAGTTAATGCTGAGGTAAACACTGTGACTGATTTCTCGAATATGAAAGCTTCTGTAAAAGAGCCAGTCATTAAATGGTTTGAAGCCATTTGAAATGCTTTTGTTGTTTCTCCTCATTTTACAGCCTCCCAACAAAAGACTGTTTTTTGATGTTCCTGGAGTTTATTCGGACGAGCACCAGGAGAGCTGTCATAGCACCAAGTTCATCAACGGTATTATTGAAAGTGAAGCTTGAAATAAGCGATTAACAAATGTGAGCGAATTAAATGTGAGAGCGAATGCTAAAAACTATTCCCAGACTATAAAAACAAATCCCGTCTCCTCAATCCCTCTGACTTCTGACTCCACCCGTGTATGTTTAACCTTTGAGTTGTGGCCACGCATTCATCCAGTTACTGACTAATGCTGATTTGTCCAGTCATACCTTTAGCTTGAGATCCAATGGCTTCTTTGCTCAGTGTAATCTTTCCAATAACATCATCGTGCCTGCAGAGGGGGGATAAAATGTCAGACAGAAGCTATTCACAATATCATTCAAGTTGCTGATTTAAATGATTAGAGTCATGAGAAGAAGGAGAAACACAACCTTTAATCACTCAATCTGGGCGACCATCTGCCTGATGATGTTTGTTTATTCAAAGCTTGGAGTTTTTTTCCCAAAACATATAAAGTTTGAACCCAAATACATCATCTCACAGGTCAAGTCAAGTAAACACTGTGGACTATAAATGATCTGCCGCGCTCTGTCAGTTAAGAGTAATGATTGAAGATGGAATAATTTTTGAGACAGCGACAGATGACAGCGTTACCCAATCGTGTCCTCATCCATGACATGAAACGAGAGCGAATGAAACCCCATCGGGAGGTGCAACGTGTACTCTTCACCCCAGAAAGGATTAAGGTTCTTCCACACTGTGGCAGTCCTAAAGAAAGAGAGGGTTAACATGCTGGCTAAGCAGAACTTAAACAGAAACACGATAAATGGATGCAACAATAGAAACCTGTAGTGTGATAATGGCAGGAGTCAGAAATTAATGGAGTAGTTTAAGTTCTCAGTTCCTTACAAAGTTACTTATAACAGATGCTTTTCAAGAAATCTGCAGAAAATACAGATTTAGACTGCATCATAAATCACTGAAAGGTATTCAAAGGAAACAATCTGAAGAACAAATTATATCAATTGAAGTGTGTCCATAACACCAAGTAACCAAAGAAATACTAAAATTTGGCACTGAATACCTTGTCAGATTTTTTTTGTAAACTTATTTTAAGATTATTAGTTCATGAATCTAATTATTTTTCAATTTGCATTTAGTTTGATTTAGGTTTTGTATAGTCAATATGCTTGGAAAGAATCTAAATAAATAGGATTATCATTAAAACTATGTTAATTTTCTTCAGAGAAAGCTAGTTTTTACACATGCTTCGGCATCAAAGCCCATCATAATTCATACTAATTTCAAACAATTCCCTAATGATGTGTCATTATAATGAACCCTTCTGTTTATAAGAGTGTAGTGGGCCCACTATTTCCCACCACAATCTACCAGCCCCATCACCCATGAACATCACACTCGAGCAGTCACTTGGTCACCAACACTACAAGATAATTAGTGTGAGTGTCTGCAGTGAATCATCGTGTCGTTTCCCCTCTCTATTCCACATGGAACAAAAACCTCTGAATTCACCCCATGTTCTTGTTTAAATTGTTTTATTATCATTATTTGAATAATTAGGAGGGTTAAATCATCTGCACTTTCACACTCAAACTGAAACCACCTCTGAACTGCTTCCAGCTCCCAGCATTCTCCTTGCTTACACCGGGTGCTCCCTGCAATAATTGATGCACCCTCTCCATGGTTACCTGCGGGTGTTTTAAAGGCCAGACCAGTATCAGGTTCTCTGTGATGGAGGGGCCACGCTGTGGGCACCACCACACTGATCACACACACTCCACCCAGGTTTACATGTACAGAGTAGCGGGAGCACAGCCAGAAAAAACTTAACCTAATGCAGATATATAAACTTTGATGAAGGTTACTGCAATCTAAGCTCTGCAGCTCCAAGGAAACACTTTTTTTACCTGTAGGTATTGTGCAATTCTATTTGGAGAGAACTTACCTGGCCACAACTTCATTGTCAACTTTTACAATGCAGTATGGATCACTGGTTCCAGAGCTTAAGATGGCATGAAGAAAAGGAGACAGAAAAACATGGCAGAGTCAGTTTACCTGCAGTAAGCTTAATTAAAATGTTCGTTGTCTTTAATCACGCTCAGGACAATCTGACTAGATAAACTTGACTATCTCATTTTCCTTAAATTAATTACAGAGCAGGCAGCGTACCAGAAATTTTAAACATTTTTTCTCATCCGACTAACTTGATAACTAGGTATTAAACTGTTGAAACAGTGCATATCATAGATAAGACCTGAGCAACAGAAGCACATGCCATTCAGAAATTACTTACACGTCTTTGGCCGGGAGGTTTCTGCCCTCGACAATTCGGAAATAAAGAGATGTGTTTCTAGCCATTTTATTTAGTGGGGTGAGCTATTAATCCAATTTCTCCTGTGTTTCCATACGCGCTCCTATAAATAGTGCTCTTCCCCTCCGCAAGAGAGTTTTCTCCGTTTCATGACACCTTCAGCTCGTGACGGCGCACAGCCCACCAGTAGCGCGCAGCATCGGCGCGCATCCAGTTCACTGAGAGGAGCGGGTTAAACACTGCGGGTCATAGTGTGGGCAGCTGGACTGGGTCATAACATGTTCTTCCAAACCGCTGAAAACCCTCCAAACTATCACGAGTAGTCCATCCTAAAATGAACATGATCGAATAAACCGCAAACGAGGTAGTTATTTTCATGTCAGACATCGCAATCTGTTTGTAATTGACGTTATTGTTGTTGGTTTTTTTTTTTTTTTTTTTTTTTTTTTTCAAATGTGGTGGTGTACATATTTATAATAAATGTGTTGCCATACATTTTAAGTATCTGGAGCGTCTCTTCTTTAGTACAATGCGCCATCTGGCGAACACATTGAGCTACTTCACGCTAATTTACAGACAGGCATCTTGACAGCCAGCTATTTGGGGTCCTGCTTAGCATGAATGAAAACAAACAGTTGCAACAACTCTTCAGCTAAAAGTCTCGTTTTTCCAGTGAAATGGGATTTGAATAGCATTTTATTGACGTGTGAAGATTATTAGACACAGGATAATCTCAATAGATCAAATATTTATCTTTTTTGAGAACTTTAGTAAAATTGTTAAATTATCCAAGCATGCTACTGTTAGCTAGCCGAATGTGTTGTTAGCTATTCTCATCGTTGCAGTTGAGAGATGGATAATTACTCCGGAGTCACTGGAGGTGATTCTACAAAACAACAAGAAAGACATTACTACCTGTTGTCCGAGCTGCAGACTTTAGTCAAAGATTTGCCAAGGTATGTATCTATATACCTTCCTTCACAGAAGTCAGAGAACTAGTTCTACAAGTAAAGCCATCATTTGATGATGTCTTGGTGATTGTTGCTTCTTTTGTTTTTGGCTTTACTTCTCTTCATGATTAGTTCCTTTCAGCAGCGTCTGTCCTACAACACACTGAGTGACCTGGCTTTAGCCCTCATTGATGGGACAGTGTATGAGATTGTGCAGGGCCTCCTTGATATTCAGCATCTGACAGAGAAAAATCTGTACAACCAAAGACAAAAGCTTCACTGTGAACATCAAGGTTTGTGCCCACCTTAACAGAAAACACACACTGAGTAATGGAGACCTGTTCCAGGAGGCATCCCAATCCGGTATTATTAATTGCTGAGTACGACCAGCAGTGCCCTCAAATCCACAACGATATCGAGTATTAAACCTGCTTCTTAGAACAGGCCTGTTCCTCAGATTTTACACATCAATGATACACTGCTCAAATAAAACATTTGTGACTTTAGGGACAAAATATTGCAACTGAAAGCTATTTATCTTATTCCCATTATTTTTGAGTTATGATGTACATTGCAAATGTCAGTGTGATGCTTGACAAATTCCTTTTGTGTGTAGCACTCAAACAAGATCTTGTACGAAAACACAAAGATGCTCTGCAGTCATGCAAGTCCCACAACCTTGCACTTCTCAAGTCAACCCAGCAAACAGAGCAAGAGGTAAACATATACTAAACATGGAATTACTAAAACCAATATGGTGCAGCTATGTTTTTGATTTACTACAATAGTTTTGCGTTGTGTTTTTTAGACCCTGGAAAGTCGTGTGCGAGAGGAGCAAAAGATGATGGATAGGAAGATTGTTGCAGAAATGGATCAAAAAGTCATAGACCAACAGAACACACTGGAGAAAGCAGGAGTTCCAGGGTTTTACATCACCACTAATCCTCAGGTAATGTCTGCACCTGTCTGTAGTTAAAAAGCAAGCTAATGTAACTTTGAAAATTTAATTGTCCAGCAGATGGCGATGTATGTCCTAACTAAATACTGTTCAATCACTGTATGTTTCAGGAGCTGACAATGCAGATGAACCTACTTGAACTGATCCTCAAGCTTCAACAAAAAGAATCACAATCCGGACTACTATGAGAAAGATCATAAAGTGGCCTAACTAAAAGTAACAAAAAAACATACAAAAGCCACAGACAGCCTGCGCTCAATTTGTACTAACTGTGAGATTCAGTGTGTGTCAGCCAATGTGAAACACTGTTATCTCTCAGAAGCAACAAATTCAGAATGTTTGAAACACAATATTCTGAGTGTAATTATCAACAGTGTTAAAAACCTATGGAAGAAAGCTGATTCTCAAGCATCCAAGATGTCTCACACCTTGGAGGACAGCTGCAACTGTCTGTGACAACTCAAATGTTACACATTGTGATTCTAGGAAGTTGTTTTGTGGCAAATCTAACAGGAAAATATATATTGTATATATGTTGAAGGACACAGAGATGATCAGAGATAGCTTTAAATTATTTTGTTGCGGTGACTTTTCAGCAATGAGACTGTTTCCTTGGAGACACTGCACACTCACCAGTGTCTCCTGATGCCTTTGAAGCAGTTTTTGAAACATTTGAGGTGAAAATGCATACATAGAGTATGTGTGGTTTATTGTCATCAGGGTGACACATGTGACTTTTTTGTGTGCTGGAGATTTGTTGTGGGGAAAAAAATCTCTTTTATTTATGGCCTCATGATGTTAATTTTAAAATATATAGAAACAGATCCAAGGCACAAAGTGTTTCAGACTTTATAGCTATGGCTACTCTGTTGTGTATGACTGTTTTTTCATCAGTTTTGTTTTAGTTGTTTTTGTACAATTAGCCATTGGACTAATCCCAGTACATTTATATTAATATTTTGAAAATGTCAGGGTGGGTTATTGTTCATTGTCTGACATAATAAAATATAATAACAAAACAAAGGTAAGCATTTATGTATTTAATTACTAATATGATGCACACAATAGTTGTCAATCAGAACTTGCATCTGTGGCCTCAAATTGAAGTCATACTTAATGTCCACTATACTGTACAGCAGGACACTCCTATGTTTGTAGTGCTGGTTACTTATCAAATGTAAGATAATAATCTATAAATGTTCTGCAGTCAGGCACCTGCCCACATTTTGATTTAGTGTTCCCTCTTTTTCCCATGTGGGTCTATAGGAAGGGACTTAATGCGAGTTACTTTGTACTAAACTCAGTTGGCGTCATGGTTGGGAGTCTGTGGGAATCTCTCTCTCTCTCTCTCTCTCTCTCTCTCTCTCTCTCTCTCTCTCTCTCTCCCTCTCTCCCTCTCTCCCTCTCTCTCCCTCTCTCTTCCTCTCCCTCTTCCTCTTTTTACCATTTCACAATAAAAATTACACTGAGACTGTAAAAGACAGACTTGAGCACATTTTTTAGGTTCTCTTGCATGAAATAGTGAATTGCAGACTGTTGAATGTACGACTCACGAGCAGTAAATATTGCACTGGTAGTATTGAACTATAAGAAGCAAGATAGTTTCAAACCTTCGGAGTTGGAGTTATGTAAAGCTTTGAATGGGTCAGTTAGGTCCTAGACATGTGGTGACAACAGCTGTCCAGGTGGCGCCCAATATGATTTTTTTTTTTTTCATGGGGCCCAAAATTCCTGGCAGCGCTCCTGTGCACCACACTCAATGGCAAAGTGGGTGGGTTAAAAGTGAAGAGGAGAATCAGAGTGGGTGGAAGGAAGATCTGACCTTTCAATCTGTATCAGAAGATCATGATGGCTTTTATGATGCAAAAAGAGAGGTCACAATTACCCTCCTATTATCAATTCGACCCTACTCAATGATTAACGACATTACAGTAAATACTTTAAATATTTTTTACTTGCTTAATATTTCATGAAGT
The DNA here is from genome assembly GCA_900323345.1 of Pseudochromis fuscus. Classification (NCBI taxonomy): domain Eukaryota; kingdom Metazoa; phylum Chordata; class Actinopteri; family Pseudochromidae; genus Pseudochromis; species Pseudochromis fuscus. The sequence goes on from OOFC01038265.1 coordinate 45,544, forward strand.
TTTGTAATTTAATGGAGACATTGATAAACATAACATGAACATGAAATATGTTTCCAATATCCTGTATGCCCTGTAGCACCTGAGTGATGAATAACAAAAAAATGAAGTCAGAGATTATTTAGATCCTTTAAAAACACCAAAAAAGATTTTTCTATAACATTTAAGGTCAGTCAGTGAGATTTTATGATAATTTGTGTGTTTTTCTTTAGTAGTTACTTAAAGGCTATTATTGGGTGTTTCGAAGGATATTTAGATAGCAACATAAAGTAACTGAAGCCCAGTCTCAGATAACAATTTTGAATGTAATGCTTTTCTGGAGGTCAAAATAGGAGGGTTAAATGCATAAACTATTTACAATACGTATGACACCAGCGGTCATTTCATTTTGTTATCACATAAGCTTGTAAATGTAAAACATTAAAATTTTCTGAAACACTACATTTTCTTGTATTACTTGAAAGTTGCAGTGGTCCTCCTATGAGGTGATAATACCAAAATAATCACACATAGTCTGCAAATATTTTACAACAACCCAGTTAATAAATAAGGGTTTCTGTTCAATTAAATGCTAGCAGTGAATTTCTATTTCAAAATGATCTAGGGAAGTGTTGCAGCGTAATGCAGTGATTTTAATGTTTTGATCCTATTTGAAGTGTTAGTACTGATAATGTTTAATTAAACTTACCAAATAGATGACATTAGAAATAAAGGCCTTCCCCTGGTACACACCGGCCTCAAACAAAGGCCAGATACCTCCCTCAGTGTTACAACATGAATATTTCTTGTACAGGACACATTGTATGTGGAACTACTTAGAGACCAGTACAGAAGAAGTCAGAATAAGTACTTGAATATGTATAACAAGAAAATGTATCCTAATCTTTTAACTTATTAGTTCCACTTATAAGATTAGGATCACTCATAATGATTAGGATGCACTGATGCAGTGACAATACTCCACGATATAGATTTTTGGAAATGCTGCTTCAAAACATTTATTTTTCAGTCTTTTGCATTTTACACAGACATACACTATAACAGATTTGATGTGCAAGTAGAGAGTACAATACTATTCAGAAGAAAGAAAAGAACTGGATCGTTTATAACTGTGCTTCCTGGCACAAAAAAGACAGAGAACGAGGTGCAAGAATGTTCAGCTTAAAAAAGCACCACAGTAAGAATATCTGTCACTGGCCCTGACATCAAAAGCATAACTGTGACACTGAAATTACCAGACATTTGCAAATTGTGCAAAGTTGTACAAAATTCTCTTAAACCTGACTCCAATTTGAAACTGTGCCAAAATGCCTCCTCCTGTACATTCTCTTATGTGTTTGTGTTTTGGTTTAATAATTCAAAAGCATAAAGTCCTGTATTAGAGTTTTTATGAAACAGACAAATAAAAAAAACAACTAAACCCTACAGACTGACTGCTATAGCTTTGGAAATCAGTCTGCATTGATTACAACATGTTTAAGGCCATCGGTTTCTTATGTAACACATGCAAACAAACTGAAATCACTCAAAGAAAATAAACTTATTTTAAGTACTTTTACATATGTGATCAAAAGTAATGTCTGCTTCAGTTGATTTATTGAAGCGCAGACTGTAGGAATGTTATCTGTATAATATTGTGTAGCTTTTTCTAATCTAGGTCAAGCTTCAAACTGGCGACAGGGACTGCTGCAAATCTGTGGGGATTACGAAGGCCTCAGAGAGATGAGGCAGATCCCAGTTTAACATAACAACCAACGTCTGCCTGCCTGACAATGCTCGTGTGTGAAAATTGCCATTCAATAGGTTTGTGCTTGCCTATTTATCCATTTACTAAATTATTTCTCAGGTTGTCTCACAAGATCAGTCATGTGATCTCAATGATTGATGTGCTTTGACATATAATCTCAAGGAGACAGGGGAAAGGGCTGCCGTCTAAAGATGCGTGAGAAAAAGAGTGCAAGGTCGGTGACACAAAAGAGAGCAGGGTCATGGGATGAGAATTAGGAGATTAAGTGAAGAACTGAAGTGTTCAGCCAGTTAAAAGGTGAACATAAATAGCTGATTTAGATTAACAGAGGTACAAGCAAAACATAAGAGTAAAGATATAATGACACAAACACACAAAAACAGAAGATACATAAGCTAAGGGACCTGTATAAAAGAAAATTATGATTAATGATAATAGAAAAATAAAGACATACAGTATCTTATAATATAGGATAAAATACATCACTAGAAACCAATATACTTAGGAAAGTCTGAGTACTGAAAGAAGAAGATGAATTTAATGGATTGAAGTGATAAAAACCTGTAGTTTCTTTTGAGGATTTGGGGAGAAGAATCTGAGAAAAGGCAAAACTTGTAAACTCACACGTCTGTGCATTCCTCTGCTTAATTTAAAACCATGCAACAAATGAATGTTTACTCCACTCAAAATGATGTATTTTAAAAATGAAGTGGGTCGACATCAACTTTGTTAACATAAAAGAGTGAATGGGGATGTCCCAGCTCCAGAGCTGTGTTAACATTTAAAAAAATAAATGAATAAATCTCAACTGTGTGTAGCAAGGAAAGCACCATATATAACCAACTGTGTGGATTCTGACAAACTGGCAAAGTTGCAAAAAAAAAAGAGCTGGCTTTAAAGGATATAACACAACTTTGATGCTTGAAGTTTATACGACAGTAATAAAGCTCTCTACTGTACATTTGAGTATTACAAGATATACAAATATGCTTCACAATAAGACAGAAAGAGTGCATCCCATCCTGTGGTGTGCATACATTTGCAGAGCAACGAGTACAGGCTGTCACACACTAAAGGGAGTGAGATACAGATAGTACACTAGTAATAGTACAGCATATGAAGTGGGAGACAACAGATAATACCAGGCAGTTATAATGATGACTCTGATTGGTCACAAATCATCTCTTTTCTGCGCACTCCTCAGCTGTTGAGGCAGTGGAGGCGTTGATGTGGTGCGCTGTGGCGTCCACCTGACCATCTGGCTGGACGGACTGCACTGTCTCTACCAGGCTGCCGCTGGGTAGCACCACGTACCGGGCGGCCATGTCTTTGGGCTGCAGCTCCCGTATTCCCTCCTTACTGTGCCAGATTCCATAGCCAAAATACACAAAGAGACCTGGGAAAAGGACAGCATGACACACTTGTGACTGGAGCCATAATTTAAAATTGAGATAACATTGCGCACAGGGCGGTAGTGGGAGAGTACTAACAAAAACCCCTACTACTAATACTAATAGTTCTAAGTTTTATTTTAATTAATGTAGCTGATCTTTTGTTATATTTTAGACTAAATTGCAGACAAGCTCAAATTACAATGTGGCCATGTTGATGTTGTTACATTTAGTATGTTCACAATCAGAGTTTAGTATGCTAACATCTGCTGAGTAGTAATTAATAGTAAACATAAATGGCAGGTACAGCTGATGTGAAAGCAACTATTTAGTAATAAATTAACCAGATAATAGTGCTACAGGAAAAGCCAAATGATCCCAGATTATCTTCCAGAGAACAAGTGTACCAAGAGACTAAACTATGTCAAAAATCTTTACATTTGAAATCCAGTACTTTTGCCATTTTGTGTTTGCTCAGCTGAATTATTGATTGCTACACATCAACTCTCAGTTGCATGACAAAAATGCCAATAGCTTTTTCTTCAAAGGCCATTTTGGAAAGTACATGTCCATTTCTGTCTCTAAGGAGTGAAAGCTTAGCTGGAGGCCCTGTCAAGTGTAATATACCATGAGTGTGCATCTTGTTAACTTGCAACAGTCTGACAGTGGCGTTTAAATGGTTTAGTGGCCCAGAGAAGCCTTAAGCTAATGCAGATAATCATGTTACTCCAGTGATCCCTCTTTACTGATGGGGCGTGAACTCTGCTTACCCACCTCCTACATCCTCAGAGGATTGCTGACAAATGGGGAGAGTTTCACTGTTTCCTTTAAGTACCAAAAATGTTAGATTTATCTGGTAGTGTTAGACTTATGTACATTAGGTTGGCAAGCAAGAGATGGTGGATGTCATGTGGTAATTACAGACTGTTAGACCCAATACTTCCGTGGAGACAAACCCACTTGGTCAAGTTAGCCAAAATTGTGTTTGTTTTTCAGGAATATCCTTGAGTGAACGTGCAAATGACGAAACAAGCCTTCTCAGTGCCCACTACATTTTCCATCACAGCTTCGATGTCTTCTTACCAATGGCAATCCACACTGTGAATCGAATCCAGGTTAGAAAGCTGAGCTTCATCATGAGGAACACGTTTATGAGGATACTGGCACCTGGAGTCAGTGGAACCAGAGGTACCTGCACAACAACAAATAAGAAAACAGTCATTCACCAGTCATAGTTTACACAGTTTTCCACAGTTACTACACAAAGCTCACCTGAAAGGTTTTGCTGTTTCTTTGTGGTTCATGAACCCATATCAGCGCCAAGCTGAGAATATAAGCTAAGCTAAAAATCACCAGCAGCATTGTGAAGCTCCAGATTGGCAGCTGCAGCTGTTTGTTTCCAAATTCCAGCACAGCGCAGAGGGATACAGAGCTCACTATCAAGGTCATGACAGAGAAGGCCACCACCTCGCCCGGCTCACAGTCCCCCAACAGCCTGTCCAGGTATGGTTCCCAACAAGCCTTCAGCTGGCCAACCCCACGTCGTTCTTTTTCCTTCTGCCTCTCCACCAGCTGGAGTTTGTCGGAGAAGGACTCATACTGCTTCAGCTCCTCGTTGTCCTCAGTGATGGTCCGAGACTCTGAGGCGGCGGTGGCAGAGGGTTCAGTGCTAGGGTTGGGGGATGTAGAAGCGGTTCCCTTGGAGCTGGACTTCTCAGGTTGGAAACGTAGTACGATGACACTCGCTGCCACAAAAGTGTATGCCAAGAGTGTGCCAATAGACAAGAACTGAACCAAGGCCTCGAGGTCAAAGATAAGAGCCATGGTGGCCATTAGGATTCCAAATACCAGAATAGCGTTGACGGGGACTTTGGTGAGGGGATTGACTCTTGCAAAAATGGAGAAGAACAGTCCATCCTCTGCCATGGCGTACACAATCCGAGGGAGGGAGAAGAGATTACAGAGCAGCACTGTGTTCATGGCTAGAAATGAGAACAAAGAGAACATCAGACAAAATATCACACTGAGAAGATAATACCTCAGCTAATCATTAATCACTAACTAGCCATTTAAATTGTACTTGTACATTAAAGGTTGACACTCACCACAGATGGACCCGACGGCCACGACAATTCCAGCCCAACTGTAACCTCGGCGGAAGAAAGCATCCGCCAGGGCTGAGTTAGGGTCCAGCGTGCTCCAAGGTACTATTAGTGTGAGCACTGCGGAGACCAGGATGTAGGCTGTGGCTGCCAGTCCAAGGGAGATAGCAGTGGCGATGGGAACAGCTTTCTGTGGATTCTTTGCCTCCTCACTTGAAGAAGCAATGACGTCAAAGCCTACGAACGCGTAGAAGCAGGTGGCTGAACCTGCCAGTATTCCAGACATCCCAAAAGGTGCAAAGCCTCCTTGTTCCTGGCTCCAGTTGGCTGGTTCAGCCAGCACAAAGCCAAAGACCAGGATAAACACAATGACACCCATGCTGATGGTGGAGAAGATATGATTGAGGTAAGAGGACACTTGAACTCCAAAGGAAATGAAGACTGAGGCAACGATGAGAATTCCTGCTGCAAGTAGGTCAGGGTAATGAGCAAGGAAGGGCACGTTCCACTGCATGATGTGTGTCTCTGTGAAGTTCTGGATAGCGTGGTTAAAAATGGAGTCTAGATAGCCGCTCCAGGCACGTGCAACAGCAGCACCACCAATCATGTTCTCCAGAATCACATTCCAGCCAATAAGAAAGGCCCAGACCTCTCCCACAGAGACGTAGGTAAACATATAGGCAGATCCTGTTTTGGGAATGCGTGCTCCAAATTCTGCATAACAAAAGGCAGCCAATAAAGAAGCAATACCTGCAAAGATGAAGGATATGATAACAGCAGGCCCAGCTGTGTCTTTAGCCACTGTTCCTGTCAGGACATAAAGCCCAGAGCCCACCATGCCACCAACACCCATCAGAGTCAGGTCCAGGGTGGAGAGGCAGCGTTTCAGTGACGTTGCCATCATGTCATCATCTAGTGTCTTGAGTCGGTTCAGTCTCTGACAAAGGCGCACTGCTGGCGCACAGCCTCTTGGACAAGTTGCCATAGTTACAGAGTCAGACAGGCCAGCTGGGGTTGATGTTGTGATAGTCACACTGGATCCATTACCTGTCTATGAAGATAACCTGCAAGACAGGGATCAATATTTAGACAGGTAAACACCAGAGCATGAAAAAGCACTGCTGCTGAACATGTTGTTGTCTGTTTGGGGTCTGGTGTTTGGCTCAAGTTGTTTTATCCAGAGCTTGTGACAGAACCGTACAGCAGCTCTACATTAAGATCCAATGTATGCTCAGCTACTTTAAAACACTACTCTCCTCCACATTACTTAAATTATCTTTTCAACCTTGTTTATGAGAAACAAAAGTGAGAGTGGCATTAATGTTCTGTATAATTAATAATATTTTCATCCATATAGCATAAATTATTTAATCACTAATATCTGGGAGACTTAAAAAGTCACGGTCTCTATCACAGAAAGAACATTCAAAGTTAAAAATAAAAATTTAATGTCTTATCTCTTTGTTAGATTTTTTCAGCTCTTCCAATTAACCTTTTTTTTAATGTTGAACATTTTATCACCCAGTCCGTAGAGCTTCTAACAACCAAAGGCTTCTGTCTTGAAACACTGTGGACAATGAAGGACAATAATTTTAATTTCTATGTGTGCAATACTAGTTTAAGAATATATACATTATGGTGCATTTTTTGTGCTATGTGGCTTTTTACATCTGCACATTTTCGTTTGTACTTGAGTTGTATTCTAACTGTAATATGTGGCACTGCCCTCAACACGAGTCCACGTCACCTGAAAGACATGGCCGATGTGTAATAGAAAATTACAGCATTAAATGCACCAGCAGCTGATTTTTTCCCCTTTGTATAATATGTTTAGTCTTCGCATCAGTAACAGCCATTGTTCATCCTCCCAGCCTGGGCGGTACAACATCTGATTCCTGGCCTCGATAGGCATATGGCGACAACAGGATGCCTCCATTATAATTACGTAACGCTTTATTCCCCCTTTAGAAATAAGACCGCTGCCATAAACTACAAGACTCGTGTACATTACATACTCCAGCGTGCACATCCACGAGCAAATAAGGAAAATAAGATCAGACGACGACTAGAATTAGCGTCGTTTTAAATGCCGCCTGAATAATTTATAACAAAATGGAAAAGAAGGAGGATCGTTAGTGCATCACACTCCTCTGTCCTGGATGTACTGGAAATACTGCGCTACATCGCACTTTTTAATCGTGACTTAGTTGGACTCATTTGATCCTCCTCTACCCCGCCAGTAATAACAATGAATAATAATAGCATAATAAAACAGATATAAATCAGTTTTACCTTTGCTGTTTAGGATCTGTCATCTGTGCTGCGGGTCGGGTGCTGAGTGAAGTTGTACCGGGGCGCATCGTCTGGTGATGGAGCAGAAGGTGCACCGAGGAATAAAACCAACATGCATTAACTGGACGGCTGCTTAAAGGCGCAGACACCTTTTCTACACTCCTGCTTAAAGGGCTTCCCCACTGACTCCACCCATGGAAAAAAATAAATAAATAATTCGGAGGAGTCCTACTGAAGGATGCATGGACCTGACTATATGGTCGGTGAATAAAAATGTAATATGATGTATGTAAGTTACACCCTTTGCATCAATTAAAAAGTTACACAGAGGTCGCCAATTTTACAATTTTACAGTTTTTCTCGATTGCTAAAACACAAAACCTGGTTCCTGTAGCACAAAAACACAAACCTTTTTGTCATTCCCAGAAGCACACACACATTTCCCATCACCATAAACACAATTCACCTGTTTGCACACAATATTCAATATTCAACACTCTTTCTGCAAAACCCAGAGGCATGTTCATGTGCTTTAGAACAATGGATCCTGACCTTGCAGAGGTTACTAGACAACAGAGAGTATGTAGTCTACATACTATAACATTTCTGTACAGTATAGCAATGACCTGCACATGTTGGGATCACTGCTCCTTAACCCTGTTGAATTCCTCTCAGAAGTTTGGCTGGACCAGCTGCACCTTCTTTCATCGTGCTCCCATGTACCACCACATGATGAACCAGAGTGGAATGGATTTAATCAGATATCACTTGTCTTGGTTGTCCTCTCCCTCGTCTTCATCCTCATCCTCTCTGTTGTTTAGTAGCCTCTGCAAGGTCAGGATCCATTGTTCCAAAGCACATGAACATGCCTCTGGGCTCTATGTATTGACCCACATTTCTGATTGGTGTGTTAACAATTCTTAGGCTGAGTTTCTTCACCTGGAGAAAGGTGTTGTGTCTGAGTAGAGGTTATGATAACTTGAGTTAATTATATTGAGGGCATGTGTTTGTTGGATTAACACACAGTGCAATGAATGATTTATTTGACCACTTTAAGGTTTTGCAGACAGAGTGTTGAATATTGAATATTGTGTGGAAACAGGTGAATTGTGTTTATGGTTATGGGAAATGTGTGTGTGCTTCTGGGAATGACGAAAAGGTTTGTGTTTTTGTGCTTCAGGAACTCGTGTTTTGGCAATCGAGAAAAACTGTAATACATCTCTTTTCATCCAGTGTGTTTTGACCTGTAGGGAACTGCACAGGGAAAGCCATGGCCTCCAGTTTAGGCATCTTAAAAAAGCTGATTGGACTGTTTCTCTCAGCGGGAGCAACAGAGTAGATACCATCAGTGAAACATAAAATCTCTTCTGCAACATCAGGAGGCTGAAGACAAGAATCTAGAGCACAGGTGTCAAACTCGTGCCATGAAGGGCCGAGACCCTGCAGGTTTTCTTTCCAACCGGCTCTCCAGCAGCTGATCTCACTGATTAGGTGCTTCCCACAAATTGAAGGAAGCACTGATTATCAAAATCACCTGCTTTAGGAGGTGGCTGGAAAGAAAACCTGCAGGGTCTCGGCCCTCCATGGCACGAGTTTGACACCCCTTATCTAGAGCAACAGTCCACCCCTCCCTACGCAGGGGAAACGTAATTTCGTTTGTTGTTCTGTGGAATATTCAAATGACAATAAAGGCATCTTGTCTTGGAAAACCACCATTAGGCATGTCTCCTTCCTGCTCTGAATCATCTCCGTGATCTGCTGGTTGTTCACCATCACAGGACAACATTACAATGTCCTGTTCACTTTCAGGCTCATTCTCTACCTCACGCAGTGCGCTTTTCTCTAACCTGTCAATTTCCATTAAGTCAGCTTCATCCTCCTCCTCCCTTGCTGCATCCTCATCATCGGTTTCATCAAGAAGTGTCAGGTCACACAGCTCAGCCTCATCTCTGATACTTATGTCCTCTGATACTTATGATACTCATGGTGAATGTGTTTCAGTTTAAGCAGTAGGTTTGACCAGGTTACAGTGGAACAGCTGATGACCTCTGTAACACAATCGTCTCTTCAGTTTCACTCTCATCACTTGAGACTCACTTCCAGTCTTGGTAACACTTCAGCTGTTTCCTGAACCCCTGGCTGCTTATCAGAAGCTATGTTATCAAAGCCTGTAGCTATTTGCTGCATTGTATCTATCAACATTTATTTTGCAAAAGTACAACATAGTTCACAATCAGGTACACACTTGTCACTACAAAACACCTGCTTGTCATTATTAACTTAACGCGGTGGTTCATATGAAATAGTGTTAATGTAATTTTCAGTGGCATCTATGGTGATGATTGAAACAGCTTAAGACTAACTTAAATGACATGCTTGATGACACAACTGTATAACACACGTTAGGGATTAACCCTCGGGTCACAAGCTGTCAGGTGAATGAAGTGAAAGATCAAGTGTCTATTAAGGTAATACTGGTGAGAAGTCAGTGTTGATATTAACATGATTAATTAGGTATTTGCAACAGTTTTTTTCTATTAGACTCAAGCTGCTCAAGATGTGTAGAGCAAATGCAAAAATGACATAACTCAAAGTGATCTACAGCATGTGTGGTCCTAATCTTGATGCACTAATGAGGACTCAAAGATCACACTGACTGAACCGAAATAAATTTAACTGAGTATGAATCCTGCAAGTACTTGAGTTTCCATGGAAACTCCTACACTCCACCTTTGTCAGACAGCAGCCAAACAATGACGCTCCCACCTGTCTCTGTGACTTTATTTGTGTGACATTGAAGGTTGTACAAGCCGTCCGTTTACTTAGAATCATGTGACTCATCTGCTGTGAAGGCCACCCATTCAAATACGCCCAGGTTTGTTCAAGAGGCAGATCATATACCCTGAAACCTAATATGCAAAAGCTATCAATTCCTTCCTTCTCTATAGCCACTGTATGTTTATTATACACATATTCAGTTTAAAATAATGTACTTGGAACAGTGTTAATCCACAGTAGTATGTGTACATAATGACAATGTAAAATTACAAACATATTTGTATTAATGTGGGAACAAAATGTTTTATGAGCCATGTGTAGTTGTACTTTTCCAAAACTGTGTTGTCTCTTACAAAAGTGCCATCTGTTCAAATGCGTTTACACCTCCTGGGTTTTATTTTTTCCTCTGACTCAAGCCTCTGGAGTGAGAGTGCAGGGGAGCACTGTGTATTTTTGTTTGCCTTTTCCTAGCAGTGGAGCCTGTGTTGAGGTGGAGGGTCTGCAGGTGAATTTGCTGGAACGAGGGGGAGGCAGTCACATGATCCTCTGACCCGGCTGACTCCAGACCACTCTCTCCTCCTCTTGCTTCCTTTCTTATGTTACTATATCCCAGACCTGCTGCACTGCTGCTCTGCCTGAGGAACAAAGAAAAGGAAGTCAATGGAAGCACAGCAAAGTGTGTCCTTAATGCTGCTTGTGTTAGATTACATCATTTTTAATGAATTGTAAAAGTGGGGTACTTACAACTTCTTCATTTGTGTGAGTTCATTTTGCTGTTTTTCTATTGTGCTGGGCAAAGAAATCATCCATGTCTGCTCAGATAGGGCTTCCTATTGATAAAATGATGCAAACATACAATTTTTAATGCCTCCTGTTACATTCATAAAACCATGTACAATATGTACACCTGTCTTTAAGCATAATATGCTGCAATTCATATATTTTCACATTTTTTACTATTATAAACTTCTTACCCCATGTCCTCCACCAGTCACATTATGTTGTGCTCTATCCCCCAGTTTCTCAAGACTTCTGTGCAGGGTGGCATTTTCCTGCTGCAAAACTTTTATACGAATGCTGTTTGCCTGCAGTTGATGCTCCATATCCAGAAGCAAGTTTCCAGTACCTTGTATGCAAAGAACAACATGTCAGTAAGCACTCAACATAACTTCTCAAATAATCAAAGTAGTTGAGAAATAAATTACAAGTTTGTACATAACATTCACTCTTACTTATTTAAGTACTGCAAGTGGAATCTTTTCTCGTGCACAGGAATACATTTATCTGCTTATTTTTCATACAGTCACATTAACATTGTGTGTTTTCAAAAGAAGACTGCGAACAGCACTGATCATGTTTCAAGTACATACATGCAGGTAATATTAGTTAGTGGTTGATTCACAATTGCCTACTCTGTGGTTGGGCCTGAGCCAGGGGAGCAAGCTCTGGGAAAGCCACCAACAGTCTCTCACTCTCCTTTAAAGCTTGCATGGATTCCTTCAGCTCAGCCATGCAGTTGTTTAACTCTCCAATGTGTGTTTCTAGTGTCTGTTTCTCCTTTTGGAACTCTAAGCACAGGTCCTGGTGTTGAAAAAAACACAAGAGAATATGCTACTATGTTTTAAACCTTTTATGATGGCTATTGATATGGATGCTAGGCGGTTGAGGGCTCTGATATACCTGCTTTTGCGTGAGCTCAGCCTGCAGTCGTTCCTTCTCTGATGACAACTGTTGCAGCTGATTGTGTAGGTGGTTCTGTCTCTCTTCTCTCTCTTCCAACTGCCCCTGCAGTTCTTCACACTCTTCATCGAGAGCATCAACTCTTTCTAACAAAGTTTTCTGCTTTGCTTGCATTGACTGGATACAAAACCATAAGAAAAATACAAATACACCATGTACAACTTCAAGTGATTACTGTTGTGTGACACTTAATGTCTATAGCTGAAAACAGCAAATGATCTGGTGATCGCTGTGACACTGACCTCTTGTTGACGGCATGCACTCTGGTACTTGGCAGTCTCCTTGTCAAGGAGAAGTTTAGTGTCAGAGATTTGACTCTCTAACTGCTGGATCTTATGTTGTAGTTTACTATAGACCTCCTCATCTGTTTGCAAGGTCTTCACCTGCTCCTCCAGCACATTCTTTTCACATTCTAACACACAAAAAAAGAACCATTGTTTATTGTTTATTCCATGTATACTCTGCAAAACATGATTACTACAAGAATGGTGAATTAAATGTCAAGTGTCCCTACCAAGTGCTTGTAAAGCTTCTTGTTGCAATGCTACTTTCTCCTTTAGTCTGGAATTACTCTCCTCCAAGGACAAAGTTTCTGTTCCAAAAACATATAAAATATAACCTACAGTAGAAAAAATGATCTCAGTGAATTCATGTGTTCATGAGTGTACTGCACCTCTCCTACGATGCTGTTGCTCCTCTTGCAGTCTTTGCTCAGTTTCTTTAATGGACCTCTGTGCTTTTCGCAGTGAAAACTCCAGCTGGACTGTGTTTGCTTGATGTTTTTCTATTTCTTGCTTGAACTCTTTCCGTGCTCTTTCCAACTGGGCCTTGAGTCGGTCCCGTTCAGTTTCAGCTGATGCCAGTCTGCCTTTAAGAGGCTGTACTGTACCCCGTACATCTTCAAGATGTTTTGCCAGCCGACGCATGTCCCGGAGCTGCTCATTGCCCCACTGGGTGACATCACCTGCTGTCATATGTCCCACCTCCAGGGTGTCCTCTACAGCTGCTGAGAGAGGCTGCAGAGACGAGGGCAAGCCCTCACTCTGAAACAGATCCACCAAAGCATCCCCTGTTTTTCTCAAAACTGACTGCACTTGATGACATGCATCACAGGGAATGAGGGATGATTCAAATGTCTGGCAACTAACACTATGGCTGTCAACTATAGGACAGCATGGGGTGCTGTGGTTGGAACTGGAGCGTACATGATTCTGTGGGAAAAATTTAAATGTGCTTGTTGACGACCAGGCAGATAAAGAATGTTTGCATAAATCAGACCCTGAATTCATTTGGGTGGACACAGGTGACACGGTGTTTGTCTCGTCAGAATCAAATGTCTTTGTCTTTGTTTGTTTCTTTATGCCTCTGCCTATTTCCTAAAAGAAGAAAGAAAGCATAAAAGTAATTAGATATATGTTTGTTAATATTTTACACTATAAATGTTATTATCGCCACTATAATAAAGTATTAAGCCTACCTTATTGTTGACAAATTGCACTAAATTACTCCAATAGTTTCTGATCACCAGACCAACTGACAGGCATCCTTTCTGCTGCATTTCTTCTCTCCTGTGGCCTGTGCCATTCAGTTGAGCAACATAAGCATTAAAACTTTGTAGAAGCAGCAGTAGCCTTGTTTATAGGGAGAGAAAGGCATGTGTTGGAATAAGCCTTGGAATAATTAAATAAATAAGCCTTAGAATAATTATTCTTTCTGTAATGTCTCCTCAAATATTACCTGTCAATCACCAACTCCAGTAAAACAATGTGAGAGTGTTGATTGAAAGCGTCCTCCCCATCCACAAAATCATACTGATCCAGCAAAGCTAACATGTCGAGATTACACGAGAGTTTGTCGGGGAACTTCCAGGAGGAGAAGCGGACCGGTCCGGTTCTAGAGAACACGTCCAGAATCGCCCCTTGAACGTCGACCAGGTCTTTTCGGAGGCTTTCGATACAGTCCTGACGCCCCAAGAACTGACTCATGTCTGACAAGCTACCTTATATATTTTCTGTCTGACACAGCAATGAAAAGGCGCAGCTCGTTGACATCTCGTCTCCTCGGCAACCGGTAAAAAAAAGTACCCCAAGTCCCATAATACTTTGCGGCGTGTATCCGGAAGTAATAGGCCTCCATTGGGGTCAACGAAAGCGCGACGCAGTACGTATTCAATCGCAGCTAATTTAAGCTTTTGACTTTTATAGGCTGAGTTCCTAACATAGTGCATGGTATAAAAGGTTGTATTCGAAATATAAATACTCTACTTGTCTGGTTGGTGTTTTCAGGTAGTTTCTAACAGTAAGTCGCAGCCATGCCGCCTGGGCCTGTTCAAATAGTTCAGCCGGAGTCCAACAACAAGGTAACGAAGCCGCTATTAGCTAATGTTAGACATGTAGCTAACGTCCAAACTTTTGAACAACTGGGTTAACATATACGCTCTTTGCTGGTAACCCCTTCTAGGAATTTTAGATGAACTAGCGTCCATGTTAAATAAACATTTAACGCCGTGAGGTTAATTCTTGTTAGCTTGCGGTTAGCTTCGGGGGTAAATTCATCCACATAACCTATAAGTCTTACTGACGTTTGTAAAAGTCCAGCAGTAATGTTTTCGCCTGAGGTATCGCTATGGTCATCCAGAAAGTTTCACAGATAAATGAACAGTTATTACTAGTTTTTATAAGGTAGTGCTAATACTTTAAGAATTTATCCACGATAACAGGTTTTCCAAATGTGCCCCTCAAATTGTATTGAAATCGTGGAAGAAGTATGTTTAGCAGGAATATTTGCTTTAGTTTGGTAAAGCTCAGTTTTGCACAGTACAGCATAACAAATGTACTTATTTTTTTTCAACAGAATGATACAGCAGCAGAGGAAACTCCTGCCACTAAACCCATTGTTGGTATCATCTATCCACCTCCGGAGGTCCGAAACATAGTTGATAAGACAGCCAGCTTTGTTGCCAGGTTGGTCAACTCCTCCATATGAGTTATTCATATACAGTTTCAATTATAACTACATTATATGTCTGTTATTTAACCAATTTGTTGTCATTTCACAGGAATGGGCCTGAGTTTGAAGCAAGAATCCGTCAGAATGAGATTAACAACCCAAAATTTAATTTCCTCAACCCCAATGACCCCTACCATGCCTACTACCGTCACAAAGTCAATGAATTTAAGGAGGGCAAGGCACAAGAACCATCAGCAGCAGTGCCCAAGGTTATGCAACAGCAGGCCATGCAGCAGTCCCAGCAGCTCCCTCAAAAAGTATGACATTGAGTAGCAGTCTGTCTTTTGTGTATATTTTTTTATTGAATGATGTGGCACATGTTTGCTCATAACAACTAATGTCTTATGTTTATCAATAGGTGCAGTCACAGGTGATTCAGGAGACAATTATCCCCAAAGAACCTCCCCCAGAGTTTGAGTTCATTGCAGATCCTCCATCAATCTCAGCATTTGATCTGGATGTTGTCAAGCTCACTGCCCAGTTTGTTGCTCGCAATGGCCGCCAGTTTCTCACTCAGCTCATGCAGAAAGAACAGAGGAACTACCAGTTTGACTTTTTGCGGCCACAGCACAGCCTTTTCAACTACTTCACCAAATTGGTGGAGCAGTACACTAAGGTGGGCTGATGAATTGCGCCTCTGATATATATTGGCATTTTTTGTTTAGATGGTCATTCTATACTGTTACTATACTAATCTTGTGTCTCAACCTTTAGATTCTGATCCCTCCAAAAGGCCTACTGACAAAACTTAAGAGAGAGGCTGAGAACCCAAGAGAGGTCATGGATCAGGTAATCTATTTTCTAGGAGTGACAGTTTATCAAAAATAAACATTTGATAGCACATTCTACATGTTAATCCACTGTCCTTTGCACAACCATTAGGTGAGGTACCGTGTTGAGTGGGCAAAGTTCCAAGAGCGTGAGAGGAAGAAGGAGGAAGAGGAAAGAGAGAAAGAACGAGTGGCATACGCCCAAATCGACTGGCATGACTTTGTAGTGGTGGAGACAGTGGATTTCCAGCCTAATGAACAAGGTATTTTAACCACAATAACTTTAATATGTGGACATGTAAATCCCTAAATGTAGGGATTTACATGTCTACATGTATCTTTATTGTTTCTTTATTGTCTTTGTTTCCCAAGGCCACTTCCCTCCACCTACCACGCCAGAGGAGCTTGGTGCTCGAATTCTGATCCAAGAGCGCTACGAGAAGTATGGAGAGAGTGAGGAGGTGGAGATGGAGGTCGAGAGTGAGGATGAAGAGGATGAGCGGGAGGATCGGGGTGATGGCCAGCCTTCACAGCCTGATCAAGACACACAAGTCCAGGATATGGATGAGGTTAGAACTGATTAAGAAATTCATTACTGTGCATTGTAAATTGCTTGAAGCAATAGAAGACTGATGATAAGTGCTGGTAACACAATGCTGCTTTCTTCAGGGATCTGATGATGATGATGATGGCATGAAGGCTCCACTGCCACCAGACAACCCCATGCCACCCCCACTGCCCCCAACGCCAGACCAGGTTATCATTCGCAAAGACTACGACCCCAAAGGTAACATGCTTCTTTAGATGGGAGAAAATTAAAGTGCATAACAAGCTACTACTGTGTACAGTGTTTTTAATCTCATCTTGTGTTTTTCTCCCAGCTTCCAAGCCTCAGCCCTCAATTGCAGCTCCAGATGAGTATCTCATCTCACCAATTACTGGTGAGAAGATCCCAGCCAGTAAGATGCAGGAGCACATGCGTATTGGTCTCCTGGATCCACGCTGGTTGGAACAAAGAGACCGCAGTATCCGCGAGAGACAAACAGAGGATGAAGTCTATGCTCCTGGTTTGGATATCGAAAGCAGCTTGAAACAACTGGCTGAGAGACGTACTGATATCTTTGGTGTGGAAGAGACAGCTATCGGTAAGAAGATCGGTGAAGAAGAAATCCAAAAGCCAGAGGAAAAGGTAAGAATGGCTGTGGGGGCTTATATTACACCATGAGTCAATGTTTTCATCCTCAAAGATTGCATGAAACTTTGTTTATTTACCTTTTTAATATTAAGTCATGTTATCATGTTTTTGTCTTTGATATTTGTGTTTTTTCTCCTTTACCAGGTTACCTGGGATGGTCACTCAGGAAGCATGGCTCGTACACAGCAGGCAGCACAGGCCAACATCACCCTGCAAGAGCAGATTGAAGCCATTCACAAGGCCAAAGGACTGGTGGGAGAGGATGACACCAAAGAGAAAATTGGCCCAAGCAAGCCAAGTGAAATTCATCATCAACCTCCCATCCCCTCCTCTGCAGTCAGTTTACCTAAACCTAGTCCTCCTGTCACAGCAGTGCCTCGCCCACCCACCTCTGTAAGTTACAATCTTCACTTTGTTTTGTTTTGAGGGTTTTTTTTTTAAGGCGGGGTGGGGTTGTTGTTCTTGTGGTTATTTATCACATAATCCGCTGATGTGGTTGTTACACAGATGGCTCCTCCAGTGCGCACCACTCTCCTGTCTGCTGTACCAGTAATTCCAAGGCCACCTGTGGCTCCTGTGGTGCGCCTTGCGCCCGGTCAAGTTATAACACAGATGCCTCCCATGATTCCTGCTCCTCGCATCAATGTGGTTCCCATGCCACCATCAGCACCTCACATCATGGCGCCCAGACCACCTCCCATGGTTGTTCCAGCTGGTAAGATGAAGGTTTCCAAACACCTCCCAGTAACATTCAAAATATGTTTTCATCATTTAGGAAGTAACCTAACTTGTCTCACTCATCCTTTCATATTCTATGATTTTAAATTAAATAACATTTTCATTCTTCTTCCAGCATTTGTTCCTGCTCCTCCAGTACCACAACCACCAAGCTCTGCTCCAGCACCACCTGCCCACCCACCCCCACCTCATGAGGATGAACCAGTCAGCAAGAAGATGAAGACGGAAGACAACCTTATGCCAGAGGAGGAGTTCCTTCGTAGAAACAAGGTTTGTTGGAGCAGTGATGTATTGAAATATGATGCTGGAATTTTGTAATTGAACAATACTGCAGGCTCATGTAGGCAAAATTCACAATACAAGTTTGGAACTTTTTATCACCCTCAAATTTATTAACATATCATCGATTGTACAGACTAAGAAAACATAGCAATTAATGCCTCATACATATCAATATTTGTAAACACAATAGTAAATTATGCCTTTATTTGCTATGTAGACATGCACAACTGTCTTTAGTAGCATGTACAGATCAAGCAATAATAAATGTGTTTAAACTACTCATTAGGGTTGTAGCATCTAGGTTGATCCTACTTACCTGCTGCAAGTTGCTCTATTTAACTTTGAATCTGACTTTTTTGTCATCTCCAGGGTCCTGTGGCAGTTAAAGTACAGGTCCCAAATATGCAGGACAAGACCGAATGGAAGCTAAATGGCCAAGTGCTGAACTTTACAGTTCCACTCACAGACCAGGTATGAAAGTGATCACTTATTGTTGCTTTCTTTTTGTTATTAATATGCAGTGCACCTGCTACATTCTTATTGATGTATCAATGTAATGTCTCCCCAGGTCTCTGTTATTAAAGTCAAAATCCATGAAGCTACAGGCATGCCAGCAGGAAAGCAGAAGTTGCAGTATGAGGTAAAGTTTTCATTTAGTTTTGTTGGAATGTGTGATCTTGTCTGAATTCATCTAAATGACTACTTCATTGTTGTTTGTTTTTTTAGGGTATTTTCATCAAGGATTCCAACTCCCTGGCCTATTACAACATGAACAACGGTTCGATCATTCATTTGGCACTGAAGGAGAGAGGTGGAAGAAAGAAGTGAGCCGTGCCCAAAAGAAGGAAAAGCAGATGTTTTGTCACAGTCTTGTCATGTCATTTTAGTTTAATAGTAATTTTGTGAATTCTGTTGCATTTTTCATACAATTTTGTATGAAAAGCATTAAGTGAATTATTCTCTGGTTGGCAGGCATTGTTTTTCACTTCCTGATTTGTTGTGATTGATAACTTGTAAGAACATGTAGAACCCAATAATGTCAAATCATTGGAATAAAGGAATTTAAAAAATCATTGTGCTTTTGTGTAATGACATGCAAAGTTAGAGGCTGTTTATTTACAGTTTAAAACATCAACATGACTTTGGATGCAGGCCAATTGGGCTTTAAGACATTCAAAAGGTTTAGGTCAGGGGTGTCAAACATACGTCCTGAGGGCCAAAAACAGCCCAGGACAGGGTCCGATCTGGCTTGCAGGATGACTTTGCATAGTGTGAAAATGACAGAAGACGTTAACTACAATTTGCCACAGGTCTTATATACATGTTTTATGTATAAATTCTGAACATTTACAAGACGGGGGGTAACTTTCTTCACTTCAAAACTCCCACTTTAATTTTTAGTGTGTCGGTTCAGGTTTTCTTCACAGATGTGGAAATGCATCTAAATATATAGTAAATTCTAGAGCTTCACAAGTTGTTTTAATCATAAAGTGAAATACCATATTTTTCAGTTCCAGATACTTGTAACTAAATGTTTTATGTCTTTGTAGACCCACTGTGATCTGTAAGTTGTAATACATGTGCAATGATTAACTGAGGCATAATATTGTAGAAATTGCAATTATTTTTCATAAGAAATTTAGGTTCATAAAATGTTTTGTGAAAGGATAGTTCATTAATTGTACATTTACATAATGTACTTGTTTTTCTTTGCACTTAAACAAAGTGAAACATATGGGGCTGTTATTTATAGGTTATTATAACCTGTTTTTTACGAGTCCGGCCCACCTCGGATCAAATTGGGTTGTATGTGTGGCCCCTGAACTAAAATGAGTTTTGACACCTCTGGTTTAGATAGTAGGCCCGAGCTGAGACAGTGTAAGTGTAAAACAATAAGATTTACCTCCTAATCCCTAACAACCACTAGAGGGTAGCCATTAACACTGGGACTGTGGAGCCAGCCCAGGACGGCAGACTGGCTGGGTCTCTGGTCGAGGGACAAATCTGTCCAGCACACTCGGGATGACAGGACAGCGCAACCAGCCACCGCTATCTGAGCACAGTATAAACTAATTTGTTCACGGTAAACAAAGTCAGTAAGTGGCAAACAATGAAAACCGGGGCGATAAAGCGTTGTTAGTTTATTGAAGCGAGAGTGGTTATAAAACTAGTTTAGGCTTGTTTTTATGCCAACAGTTGAGGCTAACTTTAACTAACCTAGCTAGCTAACGCCTAACCTGTTTGATGTTGTCGTAGCCAGTGCTAGGTCGTATCTACAGACAGAAGAGTAGTTGGAAAGTTTAAGTGACGTCGAGAAAATCATGGCGTCGATGCAGTTTGACTCGACAACATATGCAGAGGAGCAGATTTGACTTTTAGGGCTGTCAACAAGCTCGCTGGCGTTAGCTGTCCTGGATAGCCAGCTAGCTGTCTCGCTACCATGGCCAAAATAGAGAACGGTCGTCAATCAGTGGACACACAGAGCATCAGGACCATCAGCAGCAGTCACATGGGCGATGAAAGCTCCCTGGGATCCGACTCAGAGATCAACGGCTTCACCAGCGACAGACAGACCGATAAATATGGATTCATTGGTGGGGCACAGCAGTACTCGGAGGAGTCGTAAGTTTGTCTCCTACAGTGATTCACTGGGCTTGTGTTGTTTTTCCCCCAAGTGAAATATATGTGTGGAAAATTTCAGCAAAAGTTGAGATCATGGTTATAGGAGTGTAGCAGTTAGTTATAATGATATAGCACAAGTTGTGTTATTGTCTGGGTGCCTCTCAACCAGCTGCGTGGCACGGTGTGTTGTTATCGTAGACTGTGCATATCTGTATTCAGTCTGTGGTTTTACACTCTCTGTTTATCCTGAGAGAGACATGCAAGTTAAAAATGAGTCGATAGCAAGTAGCATCCTTCTTTTTTACTGTGTCGAGCAATGTTAATGTTATTTGTTACACACGCTTTTTGTTGAGGGGAAGCTGAACGAGCACTTCTTGCTGGTTGAATCAATGTATTCATGGCCTTTGAGGCAACATACAGTGTTTTCTGTAAGAAGGCTTTTCTTTCTCTCTTCCTTTTTTTCACTGGGGGCTGAAAGCCTACATGACAGCACTGAAATAGTGGAAGGAGTGGGTGCAAGTTGTGCCAAGCACCGGCTGGCTAAGAGTTTCCTGTTTTCTGGAGTTTTGGCAGACTTGGTGCCGCAGCCCTGGTGCCTCTTTTACTAGAGGGCCTCTTTTGGCTCAGTTTTATAGATAGCTACAAACCCAAGGTTTAACTTGCACTGTTTGCCAATGAAAGTAACTTATCTTTGTTTAAGGGCTTTGGAAGCTGAAGCCAGAGTTTAACATCTTGTACTGATCCACGACATATAGCCTACACTTTTAACTGGGAGAGGGCTGTCCTAAATTTAAATTTAAAAAGCTCTTTGAAGACATTTGAACCCTGCAATTTCAGGCTTGTGCCGATGAGATAATTACATACCTTAGTAAAGCATCAGACCTCATTCATAATGTAGGTTAGACTTGCCTACGTTTACTTTTTCTGCTGAAGGATATCATGTGAAGTCCTTAATTTATCTTGCCTGTAAACATTTTGCAGTTGAATTACATCACAAAGCAGACAAATCCCAACTGCAGCTCTTTGAGGTCAAATAGGCTTTGTCAATAAATGGACTACATCTGTCTGTATTTTCATTATAGTGTCCTCAAAGCAAGCCTAGTAATTGTTATTTTTGCCTCATTGCAAAGTTTACATACTGCAAATGTGTGTTGGCCACACACGCAGATCTGATGGCATATGCAGAAAGATAAACTACATTTATGAGGATGTTTTCTTTTTGGCTGCTGCACTCTTGCAGAAAGAAAAGAGTCTGCTCCTAACAACTGCCTTTTTCTGACTTGCAGTATAAAGCAGAAGTGAGTACCACCCTGTGCACGATCACTAACTATTCAAAATTCTCTCTCTGACAAGCAGCCTAGTTACAAACAAGTACTCGAGATAGAATACATTGAAAATACAAGCTAATAAGTAGAAAGTTTGCAACAAGTCTGCACCACTGTGATCACACAAGTTGGAAAACCTCTGCGAACTGAAACAAAAATTAAGTACACTTGTGATTCCTAACTAGCCTGATCCCTTTCAGTTTGATGTGTATAGTGTCAAGTCACAATACATTAACCTCTGGGAACTTCAGACAGTAAGGTTCAAGACTTTACGATGCCAATGGTCCCAGGAAAACAACGCAACCAATCCCCCTGAGCCTGCGCTTACCAACAGTGGAGGGACAAACTCTCTTTTACCAGAAAGAAACAGAACCAGACTCAGGGGCGACTGTGTGTCTCATAATCACATTAACATGGTTATAAAATGACCTGTGAACTTGTGAACTCTGTGTTGTACACGTCTGCATCATGGCTCCACGTGAAAAACATCTGCATGACTTCACACAGATGGAAAGGGAGACAGGAAGTTTAACCAAAAAATGGAGTGGAAATATTATTGCAGTAGTAATCAGGAGGTACAGAATGAGCCATACTACCACTAATCAGAGCTGCAGTGACTATCCTCCAAAAATGACGACACAGACAGTGTGCTACTTGCACAATCTAGTTCTGAGACAGACGGGCACTTCAGACTTGGCTAAAGAGTTATGAATGGAAATCTGAGTTTCTGTGACCTTCTACATGAAGAACATTGCATAATGTCACTCTCTGTGAATGGCATCCAAGAAAATAAATCTTGCTGAAGCATATGAAAAGAAGCCTGATGAGATTGGTCAGATGAGGCAAAGATGAATGTGTTCTGCTCAGATGCACTGCTTTGACCGTGTTCACCTCCACGGTCAAAGCAGTGCCATGAAAATGAAGCCTGGAGGTGGGTGTGTCTAGATAGATAGATAGATAGATAGATGGATAGTATGCCAAGTATGTCGCCAGACTTGAATCCAACAGAATGCCTTTGGGCTATTTTAAAGAGAAAGGTAGGGCAAAACAACCACTCCACGAATAGAGCAGCTAAAAAAATAGTTTCTGGAGAATGACAATGTATATCTGAAAAAAATTGTGCAACACAAGAGGATAAAGTTTGTCACCAAAGCTAAAACCCTACTCCTCAATGCAGAGGTCAGGGTCATTTAAGTGATATTACACAGGGTTGTACTTGCTTCTGTTCTATACTGTTACTTTTTTTTTTTTTAAATATTCAACCTTTTTCAACTGACTTATGCTCCATCTGCAAAAATATGATAAATGTGGATTAGTCTCATCTGATTTCATAGAAATTTAATGTGCAAAATGTTAAATTTCCCTTCCTCATCTTTTCTGCGTTGTGTCAACAGAGCTCAGGATGTGCCTCCAGGGGTGCTCAGGCAGAGGGAGGTGAAGTGGCTGGACATGCTCAGCCACTGGGACAAGTGGATGATCAAGAGATTCAATAAGGTCAGTCACACCATGAGGTAACTGAACAACACAAAACATCAAGTGGCTCATTTGTATGCCCTGCATGCTGCTTTATAGACTTTTCTCTAGGTTTTCTGTAGCTTAACTTGTTCACGTTGTCTCAGAGAAGCGGTTTTCATGCCCAAGTAGGTTTTATACACATGATCAGACATTGTAAATAGCATTGCTCAACTATTTGATTGCACAAGGCCAAGACTTTGTGGACACATTGTTTGCAGCTCCACTTGTTGAGCTGGTTCTATGTGAAACGCTCTTAGCGATTCAGCACGGAGCTGCAACTTCACCTCACTTCCATGAGTCAGCAACAAGCCAGGACACAACCCACCCCTTTATCACCCCATGTACCATGTGACAAATTGACCGTCTCAGATTCAGGGTGCGGTTGCATTGACTTCCTACTAGACAACACTGTAATAAAGGTGCTATTAACTACAGATGTACTTCATGCAAGGTGGTTTCTCAGTGTGCAGTACACCTCATGAGAGGAAGCAGTGAGTTTAATAGCAGGCAGTTTTGAGTAGGCTGTTGAGCAGGAAGGTGTAAAGGTGGTGCAGTAAAGGTCAGGGTCTTGAATTCTTTACTGGGTTCCTTTGATTGGTAATAACTGTGGTCTTTTTGGGGAAGTGGGCTAAGTTCATATGAGGAAAAAACACAAACAAAAATGTCCAGAAATGGTAACGAACGCCAAACCAGCATCACTGTCAGTGACTTTTTGGAACCCTTAAACAGTGTAATGTGTGTTTCAGGTTGACAAATCTGTTGCGTCAACAGTGACTCTTCATGAAAGATTATAACCGCTGTACCCGGACACATCATATGAGTTATGTTTTAGTTTTGTCAAGTGATGTTTACTCCCATACCGCTGTACACTGTAACTACATAAAGTGCAGTGTGGGCCCAATGAAAGCCACTATTCCTCTTCCATGTTCAGTGACAGTTTTGGTCAAAACTAACGGCTCATATCTACTACAGCATATATGTTTTCAGACTTTACTTCAGCTGTGAGCATCCTCCAGGCTCAAATTCCTATTGAGATCATAAAAAAGCTATGTGTGTATAAACTGTGGGATATTAAAATTTGATTGAGACAAGCTCCAGATTTTACTTTACCTTATTTGTGCAACTGCCATATTTCCCCTCTAGAATAAAGATCTTACAACACTGATTCTGAAATTATGCATTATCCCAGAATACAAGCTTATTTTTGATCAAAATCTGTGCTCATATATATATCACAGTTTGCACTCTACTAGCAGGAAGTCTGCTTGTGCTCACTTTATTCAAATAAGACTTTTTGGATTGCAAGAACTTTGTAGTGATACACTGTTACATGGCAACACGTCCTCGTAACTGTGCGCTGTTAGTCAGCAACTATGTTTCACATGTGTTCAAGATGAGGAACCGATACAAAATAGCAGCATCAGGACTTTTACCACTGACTGTACACAGCAGATTACATAACACCTTCATGGTTTGTGTCAACTAATTGTCACACTTGTTCCCTTGGTGTGTTGCTTTTTTGGGCTCAGGTGAGACTGCGGTGCCAGAAAGGAATCCCTCCTGCCCTCCGAGGCCGTGCATGGCTCTACCTGTCAGGTGGGAAGGTGAAAAAGGAGCAGAACCAAGGAAAGTTTCAGGTCAGACTGCTGCTTGTTTCACTTCCTCCTCCCAGTTCTTTCTATGCTATTTTAGGCTCATTTTATTTTTTTCATATTTCATTAGAAATTGGTTCTGAGACTGGTCATGCACCAGTGTTACGACTTCGGTTGGGTACACTGATGTATTTTGCATATGGCAGGGGCCACTTCGCTTTTAGTTCAGTCAGTTTAACTATATGCTGCTGTTTGGCTAATAATATGACTTTATATCATCCTCAGATAACTTTTTAATACAACTCTTTTAATCTGAGAATTATTCCTGTGATTATTCACTCTCATAACTCTCTCAATTCTTTCCATGTGAGACCACATCACCCTCAGTGCTGTTACTATTTGTTAATGAGATCCCTCATGTCCTCCCTGTCTTTGATCAGGAGCTGGACAGCCAGCCAGGCGACCCCAAATGGGTTGATGTGATCGAGAAGGACCTCCATCGACAGTTTCCTTTCCATGAGATGTTTGTGTCGCGGGGAGGACACGGGTGAGCTGTGTGACGTTACGCAGTGGATGGATGAGCGTGTGCTGTTTGACATTTCATCATCCAACTGTTGTCTGTGTTTTGTGTTTTGACCGTGTGCAGGCAGCAGGACCTGTTTCGTGTTCTCAAGGCCTACACTCTGTACAGACCAGAGGAGGGATACTGCCAGGCTCAGGCTCCTATTGCTGCTGTGCTGCTAATGCACATGCCTGCTGAGGTAGTTCATGTTTTATCTCCACCACACACAAACACCACATTAAGTGTTTCCTTTGCTGTAGATGTTCTGAAGACTTGATATCTTAGTCTTTGAAACTGAAATACCCTGTAAAAATAGAAATCACATGCTCCTTATCTGATTTTGCTCAGTTTTAATTTGCGACCTTGGATAAATCTATTTTTAAGCTTAACAGCAGAGAAACAGACTGTACAGATGATGTAATGTGCAGATAAATTCTGGAGCCACTCCAGAGACTGAACATTATGATAGCAGCCATGGTGACTTTACAAGTGTGTACTGTTTGTAAAGTCATAGCTGCAACCCACAGAGCAATTCACTCTATGCGTGTCAATGATGCAATCAGATTCCATCCATTCAGTTTAGCATTCTGGTTGTGGTGTGTGTGTGTGTTTGTCCTTATTGACAACTGATCTGTCACTAAGATATGTGAAGGTTAGTTATTTGGTTATAAACAATGCACAACTATGTATCGCCTCAGAGAATCTAAAGCTACAAGTTCAAGTAATATAGTGACATTATGAGCATAGACAGCACAGTGATGGGGACTGGAGCCGGGAACACACTTGATTTTCAAGCTGATCATGAATGGAATTTGTCCAATCACGGCTGATGGAGTCCAGTTGGACCGAGCTGGTTCCAGTTTGGCTCAGTCCATGTTTGCAGTCTGCAGATAAACTTGTTTGTCCGATATACAAAAGATTATTTTAAACATGTTTAATATTTGGAACTGAAGCCAGTGATCATGCTACGTTGTCATGGAAACGATAAATAGACATTAGATGAGAAATAGCGAACAGAAAGTTGGTAGTATAAATTCACATAGAACAACAGAAATGTAGGAAAAATGTTAAACAAATGTCTGTACAAGAAATTCACAGACCTATGGTTAGAGAAAGGAGTTGTGCTAAGGTAACACAAAACATTTTTCAGTAAATCTGAAAACAACCACGATTGCTTTGAATTAGCCCCAATATGTGCCATAAATGAATATACAAATATAGCCATTGTAGGAGTATCCCCAACATATTTAACCTTTATATATATATATATAAATGAATTTGAATCCATTAGACACCCACAAATCTGTGTATTTTGATTATACTGAGAGTTTATATAGAACAAGAGAAGCTTATGAGGGCTGGTGAAAAGATGCAGACCATCATGTCAGAGAAACACTGATGTCTACAGACTGTGTTGCTTCAGGCAGGAATAAATAGCAACAAGCTACTTTGAAAAGCTCTGTCAGTGTGCAGCAGTCATGGGTCTATGACAATCTACAGGATGAAGTCTGGAGATCTGTTGGGTTTTCCACAGGTAGAATGTCCACATGTTACTGACCAGTCCTTAGTGTGTGGTGTAGAGGACACACTCAGTCTTGAGTGCCTTTCTCACACTGTCAACAACTAGAATCTGCTCCTGTTGGTGGTAACATATTATAGGACCTTCTTTTAATGTCCAAGTCACTATTTCCAATATTTTCCAACTTCCATGTGAACAGAGAAACGTCATCTAAAACGAACAGGAAGTTTCCTTACATCATCTGTATTTGTTTCCACAGGATGCTTTCTGGGGGCTGGTCCAAATCTGTGAGAAGTATCTTCCTGGCTACTACAGTCCCGGCCTGGTGAGACTGAGACTCATTACAAGCATGCATGAAGACATCAGCAGGTGTTGGGAATCCAACAAGAACTGTTACCAACACAAACTAACTGGTGCTTTGGCTTTGATGACAGTAAAACTGGAATGTGTTGTTGTTGTCTGCTGGGTGTCTGACGCAGAGATTCAGTGGTTATATCTTTCTGAAGAAACTAGCGGGGCGTTGCCACTGCTGTCATACCATAACTGCCTGTTGGCCAACTACAGGAGTAAACTATGTTGTATAATTAAATTAAGCCTCTTGGTTGCTGTTCAGCACATTTACAAGTTTTCTATTATAAAATTCAATTCAAAATTAAAATATTTAATAATTAGATGTTTCTTATATTAACACAGCATGGAAGTACAAAGATCTTACATAATCTGGGTAGGTGTGTATAAAGGGAAGCAACTTGCAGAAATATGATAGATTTGGACTGGTTTAGTTTATGAAGTGAACATCCACATGCATATCAGCTGTCAGCCTTGACAATACAGAGTACAATGGTGGGTTTCTTTTTATGTTTAACCTCTGTTAATACCGGTCTCTCTTGCAGGAAGCTATACAGTTAGATGGAGAGATCCTGTTTGCTCTGATGCGACGTGTCTCCCCGCTGGCCTTCCGCCACCTGGAGAAACATAAGATTGACCCCATCCTCTACATGACCGAATGGTTCATGTGTGCCTTCTCCAGAACCCTGCCCTGGGCATCGGTGCTGCGCGTCTGGGACATGTTCCTCTGTGATGGTAACACCGGCTCGCAGTACCTGTACCTGCAGCGGTACCAGATGTTGTAGAGGATACAGCACCTCTTCACACTGAAACTCACTCACCTGGTTCTTCTCCCTCCCATAGGAGTGAAGATTATCTTCCGTGTGGGTTTGGTGCTGCTTAAGTGCATGTTGGGGACCCGTGAGAAGCTGAAGGCCTGCCAGGGCCAGTATGAGACCATGGAGATCCTCAGAGCCATAGAGCCTCGATACATGCAGGAGGGCTTCCTCGTCCGAGAGGTGAGAGCAGAGGAGCAGTGATGTGATGTACTGTGTAGGAATGTATCGTTGAACTGTTAAGGTGTTCCTCTCAGTGTTCACTTGGCTGAAGTGTAGTACTCAGTGTTGTACAAGGGATCCTGAGTTTGGATCTCCAGCCACTGAATTTGTAATCTGGTGAGTTTTTGGTGAGAATATCCAAAAACTGAACCCTTTATTACACCATTGAGAAGCCATATGGATAAAGATGCTCCAATATGGATATAATTTTGTTAGGGATAACAAAAATGCAGATTTCATGCTTCTTATCACAAAACTTGACATATTAAAAACTGACTGCTCACTTGTATAAACAACCTAAATGTACCATGATGTGACAATAAGGTCTGTGCAGTTTGTGTTGTCAGGTGGTAAGAAAATATGACAAACATCAATACATTTTATAGTTTCAGGAAAGCTTTTCTCATCCCACATAGTCTGTCCAATCAGAATTTGAAAATGTGCTCAATGTTATTTATTTACCTGGGATAACGTAGTTTGTTTTTTTGTGCTTTTAAAATTTAAACTGGAATAGCTCTGCTTATGGCAGGCTGTGCAGAAACTAATACCAAGGGTTTTAGGAGACACAACCAGTCTTTGTTATTGAGAAAAAAGTCATATTACTTTGGCATTGTCAAGAGGGTTGTGTCTCATTGTGGATTTAAAGTTGGAGAGAGAACCATTAAGTGTTCACGAATGTCGCCAAGAGGATACCAGAGAGTCTGAGAGAGTGGATTAAAGTAATTCATACAAATTGACCAGAGTGCTGGCTGTCCAGTGTCTGGTTCCTGTACTTTGTGTGAGTCTCTGTCTACTCTAACAATACCCTCTCTTATATGTGAGGGCTGTCTTGACTGTGGATGACGACGTGTCCACTGCAGCCTAAGGCCCTTTGGCATTTACTTTTACAAAGCTTACATTTTTAGTTCCAGGCATGGAAGGAACATATTTTCCAGTGAGGGACTGGTTGCTTCACATTTGCTTTTATCTGAACTAGCCCAGTTGTGACGCATCTTTTCCTGTTTGCAGATTCTCGAGGTGCCAGTGACAGCGCGAGATGTGGAAAGAGAGCATCACACCCAGGTCAAGCGCTGGAAGAAGAACCGCGGAGAGCTAAATTTCAAGTCGCCTCCGAGGATGCACGGCGCTCGGCTCATCTTGTTGGCTGAGCCGCCAAGGCGCCAGGACCTGCAGCAGAACCCCACCATTGTACTCGACGTGCCACAGCTCAAAAAGGGCAAGGAGGAAAAGAAAAGCAAGAAGAAGAAGAGCATGAAGAAATCCCAGCCCATCGAGGAGATCCCTAATCCTTACCCTCTTCCCAGTGACGCTCCGCCCTCAGGTCCACCTCCAGCACCTCCGGGCGGCAGCGTGATCCCGGAGACCGTGCTCGTGCCACAAACTGAAACACACTCACCTCACCAGCAAAAAACACCTCCCACAGACCTTCCCCCTGCCAAAGAATCTGCTCTTCAGCGATCCACACAAAGCCTTAGCAGCACAGAGCAGGATACATACCTGTAGCTCTGCAGCAGTCAGCATGTGTGTTTGTGTGCGTGTGTGTATATGTGTGTGTGGATAAAACACCAGCACCCTTCAGTCAACCACCAGCCAGCCTCACTGAAGTTTCTGACTGTCCAGAATCACTATTGTGCTACTATTGGACTATTTAGTATGCAGTTATTCCTTTTCAGCACCATTTTGCCTGTGATATTGTTAGCATACACTAGAGCATCTTTGCTAAGTGTAAAACTACTTTGATGCTTTTTGCATTTTGTCAACAAGAGGGTGGCGGTGCGGCCTCCTTCATGCTTAAGTCTTAGTATTCTGTTTGCACAGGAGGCAAGTTACTGGGAGCGAAGTGTTTTCTTCAGAGTATTTAAAGGTTCAATGGGACTTAAAGAATAACAAGGCGCCACAGCTTGTGTTCTCCGTTTCCACATAAATTCAACGCTATTAATTTCACTAGTAATACTGTGCAGGGGAGAATGTAAGCTCCTCATGCAAGCTTCATCCATTTCAACTTCTTAAGTCATTACAGTTCATCACTAGAGGGCAGCCTTGCAGAGGTTACATTCCTGTTAGTAAAGCTGACCACAGCAGGCGTGGGATTCAGAGGTATCACTCTGTCATCAAGCATATTTTTTTGTCATAGAGACGTTGGTGCATCATTTCTTCCTGAATTGCTGAAATCAAGTCAGTCTGCTTTGTGTTCATGTCTTTTTCTACAAGCGCTATTTATTTATGGAACCGTTTAAGACGTGGAATTGATTGTGCATGCCCTGCTAGTGCACAAAATGGTCACTTATTTTCAGAGTCAGTTGAACTGATGTGGTTCAGCTCTGTATAAACTCCACTTCTCACTGTGCCAGGCACTTCCAGCCACTTTAGAGCAGCAGTAATTCATGTTAGTTGGGCAGTGAAGAGGATAACACTGGGACATTCCTCACTGTATGACACATTCCTGTCTTCTTCTTAAAAGCTAATCACTTTAAAAGCTCTCTCTTGCCAAATGCAAATCTGCATTATGTATGTATTTGCTCATGTTGTTTCCTGTCAACTCTGGGACAGTGAGTGGGTGCACATCACCTAATGGTGCTGACCTTCCTCTTGACACTGCTTGAGGTCCAGGTGGAGCCAATAAGATGGTGGATATTTTTCTGTTTTTGTTTTTTAATATTATGCTAGAATTTCCAAAGTAAATCAAGACTGTTGTTCTGAGACGATCTACGACCGTTACCTGTGATCACACTTGTTCTGTGTGTGCGGCCAAGGCGGATCATGGGATTTCAACATTTACTGGGATATTTGTCGCATTTTTCTTATGAAAACCTGCCTCATTTCTTTGGGAAATATGGAGACTTGCAGATGTTGAGAGGCTTTATTTTACAAAACACGACAATCTGGGTTTTTCCCTTTGTGAGTCTTTTTTAACTTTCATCACAATGGTAAAGGGAGTTTTGACAAACAAACATGCATGTGACTTATATTAAGCAATGGGGCTTAAAAGGATTTATCAAGCAGTCACTCGCCTGTATTTAATAGTCTTTTAGTTGCTTACATTACACACCACACATTTCGCTCAATTTATATTTTAATTTAATTTACTTTGTGTAGATATGACGTGTAAAAATAACAATTTGTTTTGTAATGAAATTTATTTTTCAATGTGCATTGCTATATTTTATTAAGCAGTAAGAGAAACTGCAGAGGAGACATCTATTGTTAAATAATTTGCAGACCAGGACATAATGTTTGAAATCAACATTTGTAACACTAGAGAAAAAAAGTTTAATGTTGAATTTGGGGATAACTTCTGCCACTAAAAATGTTTCTTATACTCTAAGGACAGATTGGTTTGATTTTACCATTTACACTAGGGTTAGAAAAGAGATGTTTGACAACCATGGGGCATTAATTTTAAAATGACAACTGACATTTTGTTCGAACTCTAAACATTTCGGCTGAATGTGTGTTTGCTGTCACGCTGCAGTAGCATGTGGGGATTTGAACACATGCAGCTTTCTACTTGTGTGTCTGCAATGTCTTATGTTCACCAGCAGATGGCGCACTAGAGTCACCACTTTCGAATGAGTTAGCGTGGCTGACATAACAGTCATGTGGTCCCCAAGATGTCTTCATTAGTGTACATTATTTTTTTATTAATGTTGTATCACATAACCGGGATCAACTGTTCCACTAACTACATTTATACATTTCATTTTCAAACAGCAGAGAGTGATGTTACAGCTCTACTTTTGAATAAAATTCTACAAAAACATTTCATATATTAGCATTTTTTTTCACTATTCACCTGTTTCTGAGAGAAATAGTTTTCCAAAAATGTGATTTGCTCTGTTAATTTGTCTAATTTAATTCTTGTTTCCAGGCAAAAACGATCTGATTTGTTGACTTTTATTGAGTTAGACTGAGACCACTCAAGTTGTACAAGTTGGACACCAGCCTCCTAGCATCCTGATGTGACTTGGCAAAAAAAGTAAGAGGTATATTGTTCTAAGGCGTGTTGAAGCAATTGTTCCCAGAGTGGGATGGGAAGGATTTTAGAGAGATTTGTAAACACTGAAGATCAGTAACTTTTCATCATTGACACTATAGTGATGAACATGCTTTCCCATAACAGCGTCATTCTGCCTTATGTCAACTCTGTCATTTCAGATAGGACTACATGGTGCAAAATCTTATCAAATGGGAGTCTGTGCTCTGGTGTCTCTCTGTCTGGACGTCCTGGAAGTGAAAGAAGGATTGTAAAAGCCATTGTAGGAGTATCCCCAACATATTTGACCTTTCTCCTTTAAATCTTTCTGTTTAGCTTGAATGACCTCCCTCCCACCTTCGAGAGGTCATTCCTGCTCCCGCTCCTCATTTAGACTAATAACAGGTTGCTATTCTTTTCTTAATTCACTGTTTGAACTGCCAAATGCCTCTTTCTTCCACCTTGAGGTGTGGGATATTTGAAGTTTTTGGCCCCAGGCTTTTTAAGAGTTCATTGCAAATTGCTGCCTTGATGACCTCAGTAAGCCTGCTAACTTGTTTCTAATCATCCAGCAAGGTGTGAGCTGCAGCTGTTGACCTCTGGTCACCAGGCTTCAATGTAGTGATTAACCAGCTAGTTGCACATAATTTAGAAACTGTCACTGTCTTAATTACTATACAGTTTGTTTTGTAACTGTAGGTGTGTTTAGACTGTTAGTGAAATAGATGAATCTCAGGTGACATCACCAGTTGGATTATGGACTCACATTTTGAAACCAGGAGTTTGGGATTTAAATATCCCCATGTTTATTTTCTAGAGCCAGAAGTGACCATATTTGGTTATGAAGGGAGGAGTGAGGAGGTGGGTCTGACTCTTAAACCCAAAGACAGTTGCCAGTATGTATGAGACTCAAGTTCAGTTCTGATTGGAGACCAGAGCTGTCAGTCAAACTAACCATGTCTAAATATTCCTCTTTTTGAAGCCTAATATGTACCTAACGAAACAATTTTCAGATGGACCACCAGATCACTGATTAGAAGAACTGCCTTTAGCTAATGACATCAGAATTACTTGTAGAAAAAAGTATTGAGTGAGTATTTTATTATGGAAAATGATGATTTTTGAATTGAATCAAATGGAGCCAGCATCTTCTGGCCATCAGGAGTATTGTACTTTTATGCACTTCTTCATTTGCCTAATTTTTCAGACCCAGTTGCTTCTTCCATTCCTGTATACAGTCTATGGTGTAAACATGACTAATATCTGACTTTAAAGAGAGTACCTGTCAATAGCACATTAATCATACTTACTAACTGTGTCATTCCACCAAGGCCATTACAGCCCATTAGGGGATCTGCTGATGTTTGCCTGCATTAGGAGCAGCAACAGTTAATGATCTAGGTCCCTGAGGAATGCATGCACCGTCACGCTTTCCCTCTTTGCATCGGACACCTGCCCCTCTTTCAGTGCCACCGTGCCATTTACATCTCAAAGGGGGATGACCAAGAAGGCTCTCTCTGTGCTCCCTTCCTTACTCCAGAAATGATCTGATTTATCTCTTCATCAACGGAAATATATGCCTTTAGAGGGCCATCCCGCCTCTCTCATCCCCAGCTAATAGAGATGGGAGAGGGAGCAGTAAAAAGAGAGACTTGTGATCCTCCGTGTGATCCCAGACCCAACGGACCCCTGTCACAGTGCTTGATTCATGTGATGCGGGTGACTTTCTCTCTGCTCCCAGGCTCGGTGTGTTAGGGCTCTGGGAGGTGGTGGAGGTGGTGGGGGCACAACGCAAAGCAAAAGCGTCTGTGTTCCTTAGGTATCCGATTCCCACGTTTGATGGAGCATGACAGGTTGGCTCAGGTCAAATTAAAAGGCTGCTGTAACAAATATGAGGCCAGACACTGTGATCGTCCGTGCAGGTGAACTTTCCAGGGCAACGGGAATAAAAAAGTTATTTATTGCACCAGGGGAAAACATTAGTCTTTGTGCAGGAGCTACTAAGAAGGGGGATCCCTGTGCTTAGAGCCAGGGTGGATAATTGAATCATCCCCATGTTGTTCTTGCTGTGTGCACCTCTTGTGTTCGTCCGCCAAAGGAAAAGCCCTCACTTTTATCTTCCTGTTAGCGTTATGGATGACTGTGTTCTTTTCCACAGTTAGACCTTCAGAACAAATCATCTATACCTGCCTTTAATTTCTGCTGTGTGTTATGAATCGTCTGCAGACTGGTCTCTGGCTCTGCAGGTTTTTGCTGGATGGAAACTTGACAGCCCTCCTTTCCAGATGGAGCTTTGTAAATATTTTTCATTCTTTGGCTCCTGTGAGCTATTTTGGACCAAGCTGAACACAGACTACTGTTAAATGATGTTATAATGTTATAAATACCTGTTAATGTTTTAAGTCTGGAGCAGCACCCGCAGGCTCGACTGTGACATACAACGGTCTGCCCACATTGGAAATGTTGTTTTGGCACCTGTGCTGTTTCCACTGGGTAATTTTACTTCCATTTAGGGTCTACAAATGGCTACAGATATGGAGAATACTGGTAAATTTAACATAGAATAACACCCAATAATTCTCATGGGTGCATTTAGCAAAGTACTCTAAATGTCATCAGTTCTCATTCCAGCTACTCCCAGCGGACACACTGCACTGCATTAGGGGCAGTAGGAAAACTATTGAGGTGGAGAAAGGGGTTTGCCTAACTTAAAAAAAACAAACAAGACGTTCAGGGTTATTAATATTTGCTTTGGATATTCTACTTGGCTTTGATTTTAAGTTGAACACATTAATGCAAGTCCACACTGCACCTTACAGATGAAATTAGCAATAGCTAATATATCTGGCAAAAAAGGGAATACATTAAATATAAATATAAAAACTAAACAGCCCTTCTTTGTCTTCCTATGGCCAAGAAGTTTAGACCATGCTTCCTTATACACACCAATAAATAAATATGTACTCTCCCCGCCAATGATTTTAAAAGCGGTCCTTGTCAGATATGAGAAAAGTCGATCGTTTAATTTCAAATCACATGGAGCAACAAGCCTGTTTCTGTGGCGTGAGACTTAAGCGTGAATGGTTAAAAGGTAAGTGAGGCGTAGTAATTGTATCTGCTAATCACCTGCCTGCTCCTACGCCTACAGGACATTTTAGCTCCCAGCGACGGGTGTGTGGGGGTTATGTGTGGGGGTAAGTGCGGCACACCTGTGTGGCTGTCATACTCCTTGAGGAGTTTCAGGCGTTTCATTTAATCTCCGTCAGTTGTACCCCCGCCCCTGCTCCCATCCTCCTGACCTCTTGACCCTCTACATCCCCTGGCTCAGCAGTGCCAGAGGCATGCGCAATTATAACTGTGAAGCCTCGTCAAGTAAATGAAGCATAACCAGTGGCTACATTTTTCCTGACACTCCTGAAATCTGTTGACTTGACTCTGCCTTCTCTCACGGCTGGTGGTAATTAAACCTGTCACAATAGATTTTTTTATATCCCACTGTCCTGACAGAGACATTTTTTTGTTTTGTCTGACACAAATTCCCTCCATAATGAGGATGATGAAAGAACCTGAAATTAATGGCCCCCCTATTCACAGCTGGCTCCTCCTTATCCTCGCTCACCTCTCCAACCCTCTGCTTTTTGGGTGGCACTGATAATCAGTAATTAACCGAGCCAGGTAGAGAATTGGCTGTTAAGCAGCTCTCTCTGGGTGTTTGTTTACTTGTGTGTGTGCCTGCTGAGACTCCTGGCCGGTGGGTGATGAGTTACAGACACAGATGGTGGGCATCAGCAGGCTGGCTGGGGGCAGATTAGGAGGCTACCAATGTCTGAGCGGCCCCGTCCCAGCCCACTCCCACTCCCACTGAGCCCCAGAGGAGCGCCTGTCTGTAACTCTACTCGCTTTGGGAAAGCCTCATGTGTTGATGGAGGCCAACCGTGGGCTTATCTCGTCTCATTCCACCACCAGTGGACCTAGAGGGCTCGGGGCTCCCAGAGAGAAGGGGTGGGGGTGTCTGCCGGGGATGACTGCATGAACTCCCTTGTTTTGAAAAACTAATGTTGTTGCCTTTAAGTGGCAGAGATTTTGTAATTAGAGTAACTTAACACCAATCCATACAGCCTTATCTAACTGAATGCTCATTGGCACTTTTCTAGCTCACCATCTAGGTGGTGAGCCTTGTTTTTTTATTACTTAAACCATTGTGATGATTCATGGACAAACCTCTGGGTGTGAAGCCTTGATGTGTTTTTTCTGTGGGATGGCAGCTGCCACATGTGCCACCTCCATGAGGATGTGTTGGTAATCCCCCTCCTCTGGTGCATGAAAAATGCCTACAGTGCAGATTTTGCCATTATGCTATATCCACGTTGCACTGGACAGGAAGCACAGTTCAAACAGTCCAGGTCAAAGGTCAGCCAGATGCTGAATACAGGGTGCATGAGTGGGGGTCTGGGCTGGCTGTAGGTTAGTGTTTATTTTATAAACAGTGGGAGCAGATTAGTATTGGAGCCAGGCTCCCTCAACCACATGGGGAGGATGTCCTCTGTGTGAGGAGGCTCTTAACAAACCATTGTGTTCGTAGCTGGAGACACACGGTCACTGGCATCACTTCTGGTCACCACTAATGATGAGATGATGTTGTTGCCAATACACACACATGAATCCAGGGATGTGAGGTCTGCACTGCTTCCATTCTGGGCATAATAGAGTATTGAATGATTGTGTTAGTCGTGGCTCACAAGTTTGGAGTCATTAGTGAGTGTTGGCACACGCAGGCCTTCGTCACCGCTCGGCTAGGAGGTAAAAACAGGAAATGGATGGACCCCCCTGACTAAGCGCCAGTCTAATGAATCCTGCTTGAAGATGTTTGTGTGTGGCTCATCTCCTGAAGACTTGCAGCCCCTTCCTGTGATTGTTTAGGCTTTTTGTGAGATGTGGTAGCAGTAGGTTCTCTTTGATGATCCTAACTGTCAACTCTTAGCTGGACTGATGGTTCTCCTTCGACACTTAAGGATTTAGGAAAACACACACTTGTTTGATGATTTAGATTCTCTCTTCAAAAGCACCATACTGTACTATAAATACATATATTTTAGGATGTTTGAGTCCAGTGGGAATTCAGACCTGAAACCTGAAGCATCTTTGATTTTTGCTTACACACCAACATAGAGCATCACAGCTTCCCCTTTTTATTTAATCCTTAATTTAAACAGAGCATGATCTCTTTCCCAAGACATACCTGTGCACAAGAAACATATGCAGATTAAATATAATTGCACTAAACATTCACAGTCAGGTTACATTTGTGTCATATGAAGCAAAGCAGCAGTAAGGGGAATTTTAAAAATAGTTTTAACTGGTTATACAGCAAATGTTCAAGTCATGTGTTTATATGTGATCAGCCAGCAGACAGTGAGGTAGTTTTTACAGTATAGCCTTATATACACAGCTTAAAATGCAAATATATTCCATGGAGTAATATTTGGAATTTCACCACATCGTTCAGGTGATTTCTTTCCTTACTGGCTGATAAGTGTCTGGCTGGCAGCTCCTCCAGAAAGTGCTGCAGACAGGTCTGCTGCAGGGAGGCAGAGATTTAAGACATACTGTATTTGTACTGCACTGTAAATCATACTGCAGAGATTTAAGACGTACTGTAGGCAAAATATCATTATTGTCTGTAGGTGTGAGCATGCATGTACTATTGTCTGTTTCTGTGTCGGCCCTGTGATGGACTGTCAATCTGTCCAGGCTGTAACCCCACCTCCCACCCACTGCCAGACTGGATAAGCTCCAGCCCCCTGCAACCCTGTATAGGATAAAGGGGGTGTAGAAGATGGATGAATATCAGAAAATCATGCATTGGATTGTCTATAATTTTAGCCATTTATCCAGCTGTGTAAGTGTTTCAGCTTCTCATCGGGTGCTAATGTACTAACACCACATACAAAAGCCACCATCACATTTGTGTTGCTATTAGGCTATTTATTTCATTCTTAACACAAATGAGTGTGTGTGTGTGTGTGTGTGTGTGTGTGTGTGTGTGTGCGCGCGTGCGTGCGTGTGTGTGTGTGTGTTTGTATGTACTTCTTTTTTAATAAAATCATTGTTTCTTTTTTTTTTTTACAAGGAGCTTTTCATATAGCCCCATGGTAGATTCCATGGTTGTGAATCACAGAATTTGATTAATGGTCAACATTGCAACATGAACTTCTGAAGATGAAAATGTTCAGTTTAATGAAATGCTTTTCTTCTTGTTTCTTGCAGTCAGAGGTCAGAGAGGTCAGTGTCTGCTGCTACATTAAGGAAGTGTTGCAATAGTTTTGGAGCTTCTCCTTCATCCTAAAATCAGACAGCACAGATTCCCAGGACGGAGCCAGAGGATACCTGCTCACAGCTCATGTTATGTAGACCAGATGAGGAGAAACCTGAGCAGGAACCATTAACCTGACCAGCAATTTTGATGTTTAGCAGTGTAGACGGGCCTCTCCTAAAGAACTGGCCCAGTGCTGTGGGGGAGACAGGGGTGCAGCACTTAAGCAGGATAGATATACAGACTGAGGAACACAAAGTGGGGTTGTTTCCCTTGAAAAAAAATGGAGACAGGCTTTTCTGTTATTTACAATGAGCTGTGGGGATGAAACAGCAGCTCATGTGTCAGCACAGAGGCTGTTGTGTCTTCAGAGCTTCATGGATAAAGTCCCTTCATCTCCAGGCCAGGGCATGATTGAGGAGGATCAGGGCCCAGCGGTGGGACTTGTTAACACTGCAGTTACTGACTGCTGGCTCCAAGTACCAGGTTTAACCAGCGGGCTGGATCTGGTCGCAAAATATTGTTGGTTTATTCTGGATTATGACTCACAAAGATTGATTGTCGATTAAATCTGTTATGCCAGCGTGGCCTATATGTAAATAAAGGCATTAGTGGAGGGTTCAGCAGTAGGACATTTCACATATGTTTAAAGTCTTAACATTCATATTTCTTATAAGTGCACGCTAAGTACAACACAGGTTTCTTTATGTGGCACAAAAAGTCAGTTGAGATGGTTGTTCAGAGACGGATGGAGATAAATAAAATAGTAATTAAATGGATTTAGGCAGAGTAAGTGCCCTTTTATTCACTAAAGAGCTGTTTTGTCATTTGTGTTAACATAAATCTGTTTCATGTTCAACAGTGTCAGCACTAAATATAACAGGTTACATCACAGGAAGGTGCATTGTAACATATAATATTGGTGGGTCAATGATGTCAAATTATTTAATTAGTGAACCCTTGTGTAGTTGCAAGATCTGCATCTTTGATGCAGCAATTACTGGCTGTGACATATGGTTTACTCATGTTTTCATTTATCATCAGTGACCTTTGACCTTTACTGTAATGAAAATAAACCACCTTTTAATGGGACACAATAACTTGAATAAAACTGGAGTCAATGAAGCCACATAAGAGCACATCTGGAGTTGGAGCTGCATTAATATGAACTCATTTTGCCATATCATAAATCTTGCTGTGGTCATGATTGCATGTGTGTGCTGCTGTCACCTAAACTCAACCCCAGACCTACATCTGCTCTGGCCCTCAGATGATCATGATTGATGTAAGAACATGATTGCTGCAGATGAGAGCAGAGCCTTAATTCTCAATCACTGAGAAACACGTGAACAAATGAGCTCGTCAGAGATGCTTTATTGAGTTTGCCCTGTTCATTGAACTGCAGTAATTAGAAGCACTAACACATGCATGCAGTGCATTGCTGAATGTGGTCAAGTGTGATTCCACCTTCTCAAAAGTACTTAATTTGTACTATCTGATGCTATTGGATGAACTGCAAGATAATATAAGAAGATTGGCTTTGGAGGTTGTTTGAGGGAGTGGGCCCCCTAAGAAAGAGGAGTTATACTGGGATGGCGTGCATGCCGCGCCGGCCTAAAGATTAGAAAGGAGAGCAGAGAGCGAGCCGGCGCTTCCAGCGATAACAGCAGGAAAGATAATAAAGCAGAAGGTGGTTCCTGTGTGTTCCCTCAGGAAAAGTCCTCCTCCGTCCACAACTGTACAGTAAACCTGTTGTGGACAGTAAAGTCTTTGCAGCCATCTTAAACTGATTTACTGTGTTGTAAATCCAGTTAAACTTTATTGATCTGTGCTATCACACATGAATGGATTATGAGATGAACGGGCCCCTGGCCACAGACATGTAAATGCCCCCCCACTCTCCCTACAAGACACCCAGACTGAACGAGACACAAAACAGATACAAATGATGCACATGTGTTTAGAGTCTCTGTGCAGTTTGTTCTCTCTCTGGTTGGTCTACATGTTGTGTGGTGTTTCACTGATGGTTCTTTTTTGTGTCTTTTTGTGTTAATTTTGAGTCTTTTTAATAAGTTCACTCTCATTGTGGTCTGTTTGGATGATTGTGGTGTTTGCTTTGTCTCTTTCTAGTCATTTGGACATATTTTTTGTCCTTTTAGTGTCTCTTTAAAGTTTTTGTATTTTTTCTACAATGGTTTTGATTTATATTTGTGTTGATTTTGTATTTTTTTTGTCTCTGTGGTCTGTTTCCATCTCTTGCATCTATTTCTGTTTAGCATCTCCTTTGTTGCTGTAGGTCTATGTATGATTAGTTTGAATCACTTAGCATTTTTCTTTGTGGTCAGTTAATTGGCTTTCCAACTAGATGTTGTTCTAACAAGAAGGGAGGGGGCTTTCAGTTTATTCAATTTAACACAAAAAAAAATCATTTGACTCATTTGACTTGAGGTTATGTGAGTTCAAAACAACAACTTGAAAATATACTCATAAATTGTATCAAAAGCCAAAATGTATGTGACCAAAGATATTGACCATGTTGTACATTTTGTTATTTATTCACGTTTTATTATACAGTATTGTGAGAAGATTGTGTTTGTAAAAATTATAATTTTAAAGATGATTTTATTGAAGAATAGTGATGTACATTTTCACAGCTTTGATATTCAGTCATTCTGGAGGATAATAAGTCATCAGTCATTAGTCAGTCAGTCATCTTCTATACCTGCTTCTCCACACTTGGGTCGCAAGGGTCTGCTGGAGCCTATCCCAGCTGTCATTGGGCAGGAGGCGGGGTACACCCAGGACAGGTTGCCAGCCTATTACAGGGCAGATTCGAACCCCGAACCTTCTTGCTGTGAGGTGCATGTGCTAACCACTGCACTTCACCACCGTGCTGCCCCCGAGGATAATAAGATTAAGAGTAATTTCCAACAGATAAATGTATGATGTGTTGGTATGAGCTGTTTTTTTTTTGCTTTTTTAATTTTTCTTCTTGTTTATTTATACTTCCATCCATCCATTTTCTATACCTGCTTATTCCTCACTAGGGTCACAGGGGTCTGCTGGAGCCTATCCCAGCTGTCATCGGGCAGGAGGCGGGGTACATCCTGGATAGGTTGTTATTTATACTTTACATACTTTATTTATAATTTAATAAACAAAACATAAAGTAGCTAATTATTAGGAATCTAACAGTTGCCGCTGTAACTATAGAAGTGGACAAAATGTTAAATTGGTCCACTCCTAAACCTGTAGCCTGGGAGAGAGGGCAAATAAAGATGCATAAAAATAAATCAAGGAATCGAAAAAGTCAATCAATTAATTTTTACAAATATTCACACGTTTTCACATTTAAGTCTTAAAGCACATGCTGTATGTACAGATGGACATGCAGGCATATACACATGCACATATACACTAAACTCTCAAGATCCCATTGTGTTTGGGCTTTCACCTCACTCAAGACAAACAATGGTGTTGGCCCGGAGCGCACTGACTCACTGACTCAGATGGCCACTGTCCCTCTCACGATGCTCTCAGCTATTGTCGTAATGTTCCACTCCCCTCGCTCTGAAGATGAACTCGTGTGATTCAGCTTCAACCCCTCCAGATGTCACAGGTGCTCTCAATTTCATTACAAATAGGTGCTCGATCACGTTACTTCTAACTTCTGTGAACCTCCATCTGAGAGAAACGTCACCACCAATAATGTTTAAAGTTTCAGGCCCAACCGGAGCGTGCTGAAGAAAGGCTTTGTTTGGCTGTGCTGTGTTTCCAAGCTGTTGGTTCCAGCTGAAAGAACCGTGAGGAACCAAAGCATGAACCAGCTGACTTTTAATCGCACCCACCCAGGCATCGGTTCAGTGGTGGAGCGGGAGGCCTGTAATTAGATGACAATGGGCCCCTCTCTGGTGCACATATTGATAGCCACAGAATTATTGATCAAAGACACGGGATGAGTAGGAGGAGCAACAGGCCTGGTATAGATGTTTGGCCATGTGAACAACAGGTGACATACATCTTACAGGCACGAAACTGACTCTGGTCTGCTGTGAATAATTATATCTTACAGAGAGCTTGCCACCCAGGAGGAGCTATTCTTCATGAAGGATGTCTAAAGGTCCTTTGAGATTAGATGATGCACAAGTAGCCATTATTGTCCAGTTGTAATGGAACTGATGGTACAGAGCTGATACTAAAAACAAGTCATTACTGAACACACACATTCACCCTGAACTGACCATTTGCTAAGCCCTTTAAT
Organism: Pseudochromis fuscus; assembly: GCA_900323345.1. Taxonomy (NCBI): domain Eukaryota; kingdom Metazoa; phylum Chordata; class Actinopteri; family Pseudochromidae; genus Pseudochromis; species Pseudochromis fuscus. The sequence continues at coordinate 88,652 of OOFC01038265.1, forward strand.
TTCCCTCAGAGGAAGACAAAGGGAGGCTTTTTAATTACAACAAGGTGGGGAAGAAAGATGACACCATCCTCCAAAACTCTATCATCATCAGTTCGGCATTCAGAGAAATCCAGAGCTTGATGGTTGCTAAGCTCTGGGTTCATAGACAAGAGCTTTCACTGCTAGTAAAACTATTTTTTAAGTCATATAAGCTGCGATCACTTGCAAAAGATCCACCGCAGACAGAGACAGGGAATAATATTTAGCCATGTGCTATCTGATACTCGAAGGGATTTACTTAATTGGCCACAGTCAAGTATCCTCTAACTATTGTAAATCCCACTTAGAGTTACATCAACATGACCTCTGACCTGTTTAGCAAAATCACATCAGTTACCTCTTGTTCCACAGTCATACATGGGCCAGAATGTGTAAAATACAGTAGCTCATTCAAGTATGAATAATCCAGTGTTGGTTGGATGGATCCATGGGAGGCTGCCGCACACGTGTGTTAGTGCTTTGTAACGAGGCCTGGACCCAGATGGCGAGGTGGAAGTGGTCCAGCTGGGTCTCCACCTCTCTCCTCCCCTGGCCTGCATGCTTCAGATATCATTCTGATGTCATGGGAGAGGTTGCTGTGGTCAGAGCAGGAGGCCCTCCTCACCTCTGAGTGGAGGTGAACATATCCCAAAGTGCAGATAGAGGTGTGGGGGAGAAAAAGAAATATGTGCTCCGGCTTTTTATTTCAGCCCTGCTCCCTGCTCACAGACTGTACACTGTTCACACTGGTGGGTGCTGTACTGTACTCCCCTGTTTGGAGCTTCAATTCACAGGTTTTCGTTACAGCAGACTCCTGTGGACAGGATTTCCCCACAGTAAAAAAGCACATACCCACAACACACAACTGAGAAAACAATAGTGACACTTCTCAAGGTCCAGGAAGAGACTATACGACTCTTGTGATTCACATCGTGACTAATCTACTTCTTTATGAGAGGAGCTAATAATCGTCTGCAGAGAGGGACACTTTTTCCTGAGAGACTGGCACCACAGAGACGCAGCATACATAAAAGGCTTTTGAAGTGCTCCTCCTTTCACTTCCCACACTGTGGGGCATTAAGAAGCGTACACTGTGCCCCCTGTTACACATGTACTTCAACATGCAGAGCTTTTCATGTTGACACAATTATCTCATGGTATTTCCCTCGCTTTGTAAAATGCTTGACGTCGTTGACGTGCTCTGTGCGCGCCTCGTGCCAGTGGATAAAAGCCAGTGGTTTAAAGCTTGTAGTGGTTTCTTTTTGTTTTTCTGCTTTTATGTGGGAAAGCTGTGTGCCTGCAACATCCAAACTTTGAATTGAGTGTATTGGGACCATTACTCACACATTATGTTGTGTGTTGTGCTCATGACCTCTATCACCCTATCAATGCACACTCACATACTACACAGACACACATCCCTTCCTTTGCTTCCTCTTATCCTTGAGATATTTTTGCATCATTTAACAAACAACATCCCCACCCCAGCATCTATTTTTTCTTTTATCTCTGACACTTTGATAATCACTTGTGGATTTCCTTAATGCTTCTCTTCTTCAGTTGTGTTCATTGTTCTGTGCACGGACACCTATCTCAGAACAATAACAGATTCCATCCTATTAACTATAAATGATAAAAAATGAGTTTGTACGACAAAGCACTACAACAAATATTCACTATTGTTATCATCTTCTGTAACATTTACTGCTGTACAGATTATTAATGTTACAGTCCACAGCCTGATGATATTATGTCATGTTATGTTTTCATCCCAACTGACATACTGTTATTTTTACTGCAATAACGAACAATGCACCTTATATTTACTTATGTCACTTCAGAAGTGCTGCTCTTATTTTGTTTATACTTCCTCCTTATTGTCTGCTGTGTATACCTGTAAATATACTACTATACTATCTTTTCTTTCTTTTTCTGTGGCAGGAGGACTGACACCAGCATTTCATTGTGTGGGATAGCCGCTGTTATTTACCATGCACATGACAATAAATAAATGTCTCTCTTTCCCGAGTGCATCCACACTCTTGTTTTAAAAAATGATTGAAACAATGGATCGATTATGACAATAGTTGCCAGTTAATTTTCTGTTGATCTAATAATCCTGTCAGTTTCAGTGAAAACACAATGAACCACAGTTTTCTGGCTATTGAGTAATAATACCTCAGTCTCACCTTCACCCTGCTGTGTCTCTCCTCTCCTCCTCTCCGTCGCTACTCCTGTTTTCTCCTTATGAAAACAGGAAGAGGGTGTGTTTGAAGAGCCAGAGCCCGAGGAGTCAAGCCGTTCTACACTGACTGGCTGTAGTCTTTGTATGTGTGTGTGTGTGTGTGTGTGTGTGTGTGTGTGTGTGTGTGTGTGTGTGTGTGTGTGCATGCCAGGATAATTACTTACAGGGAGCCCCTGAATGCCTTACCCTTGTTTTTTTTCAACTCTGCAGTATTTGCTTTGGGCATTGTGCCCCAAAGGCAACAGTCTTAAGTTTTGTGTATGTGGCATGCTATCTGAAGCATGTCCCTGCATGTGGGTCTTACACACATGACCGAATAACCAACTCACATGCAAAGCGTGAGCAAATATCTCTGTGCTTACACGGTCATTTTTCACTGGTTAGACATCATTCACCACACTTTATTCCCTGCATGAGCCTCAGCAGGACTCTTCCTCTAGTCAAGCAGAGGTTTCTTTGCCCGTCTGGGAAAGCCCAGCCCAGTGGCGATTAGAAATGAGCTGTGCCTTGTCCGTTCCCCTCCCAGCAGGAGCTGTCATGTCGGCCGTGGTGCCCTGCCTCTGAGCTTCACTCCCATTGGGTGTCAGGGCAGGGGCCAGCGTCAGGTCACACCGCTGGATTCTGCAGCTTTTACCGAGCCTTCCCCTTCTCCCACACAACGTAGGACAGCCAGCGCACACACAATGTGACAACCCACGCCTGGGCAACAAAAGAAAAGAAGAAGGCTCCGACTGAGGGCTTTCTCTGTGTGTACAGTATTGTTGGACCGTAACAGTTGGGTGCTTTAATCAGGATCGGGACAGGTTTTCAGTGCATCTGGAGTTGCTGTATAGTTACACAACATTTCCATGCAGTGGGGAAGGTGCATGAGTTGTTTTACCACAGAAAATTAGCTTTGTATTAACCACATTTTGTAATATTTTGACCTCAGTTAGCAGCCAATTGGTGGTATTTTGTCTGATAAGATGTTCCTCTGTGAAAATTCAATGAGTCTCCCTCCTTTTCTGCCCCGTGGTGCTTGTTAGCTGTGGAATTTGGTGTGTCTCCCCATCCAGGTCAGATAGACGCTGAAGTGGAATGAGAGATATGTGGAAAATCTCCTTCGAGTTATGCATGAGAAGGAGAAATGTATGGAGAAAAGGAGTTAATGTGCGACATGTGGATACATCTGATGTCTGCCATACAGTATTTTCTGTCAGGTTTGTTTGTGTGAGCTCCCTTCAGACAGCCTGTGGAGCAATTTTTGATTATTTAACAATTACAAAAAAACACTTTTTATGCCTTTGCGTGCAATTAAATGCTGTACAGAAGGCTTTAGTGAGAATATAGTGGGTTGATTTGCAGGGGCAGCTGGCGGTAACTTCAGAGGCTCTCAGTAATGACAGGCAGCAGCTGGATGGCAGAAAGGAAATTTCAGTGTCTGCCTTTGAGACTTGTATCTGATCTGAACAGGAGTCTGCTTGACGTAGTGTCTCCTGAACAATACCAGCAGCGATGGCCAGGCTGTCCCTGGCTGGGCCAAGAGCTCCTCCTCTACTATATCCACACTTACAATGAAATGCTGTAATCCTTCCTGTGAAATTTACTATGAAGACTATAAATCTTTCCCAGCCTGCCTCTCATTTCCCCCTTTAGCAGTGCAGCTGGGAAGACCTGAGTTCCTCTCTCCCCCTTTTCTTCTGCCAGAGGAGCAAGAAGTTTTCCGAGAGCCACTGTCAGTCCTCTGCTGCTTAATGACTCCAAGTCCAACAAGCCAACTGCCTCCAGTGCGCTGGGTCACCCCTTTGACCCATATTCTGCTTGTGTTTTTGCCAGAAGGTAAACTCTAATCAAGAGGTGATGGAAGTCTGGCAGATTTTACTAAATCATATAAATCTCTTCATTACGTACACAATCACACACAGTACAACATGCAGTGAAGCCCTTTTTGCTACAATGTAACGAGGCAGCCATTGTACGCCACCACCTAGCAACTTAGGGTTCAGTGTCTTGTCGAAGGGCATTTCCACACGTGGATAGCCAGAGCTGGGTATCAAACCCCAAACCATGCAATTTTTAGCAGTGTTATGAGTCTGATAACATGTAATGCTGCTCAGAGAACCAAGTTCAGACATTTTAAACATGACAGCAGCATGGCTGTAGGGATGGCAGTGTACGTCGGCCAGTTAACCATTTGGTCCTGGTTGAAATGTCTCAACAACTGTTGGATGGATTGCCATAGACATTAATGGTCCCCAGAGGAAAAATCCTTTGACTGACTTTAACTATCACATCAAAGAACTATTAGATGGCCTGCTATAAAACTTACATGTTTCATCACGCAGAGAAGATGAATTGCACTGACCTAATGACTTTCTGTAGCACCACCAGCAGGTCAAAGATTCACGTGTCTACCCTAAGCTTTCCCAAATGGCCGCTGGCAGACTGACGGTCTTGGTGTTTGGTAAAATACTTTAATAGCTAATAAATGGATTGTCATTCAATTGAATGCATGTTTTGATGATGTCCAGAAAATGAATCTCATCATGAAATTTAAAACATTGGCCAGATTTTTTTTTTTTAATCATTTAATCTGGCACTATAAAATTTGCTATCCACTTACTTTGTGTCTTTAATAATTAGCAATAACATGCAAAATGAAGATGATAAATATTTTACCTTTGAGCATTTAGCTTTAACTTAACTTAACTTAACTTAACTTAACTTAACTTAACTTAACTTAACTTTAATGTGCAGCCTGCAGAACTCCTTTCTGCAAATCTTATTTTTTTCTTTTTCTCTAAATTGCTCCTTTGACTGATGTATTTGTGCAGTTTCTCCCTTTTTTATTGATCCCATTAAGACAGTTTTGCAAAGGTGAGAGGTCAAACCTGAGTAATAGTATCTATAGCCTGTAGTGATTGCCGTGTAGACCTGTTGACCTGGGCATTGTCTCAGTCAGCCTCAGGTTCAATAGCCTGACAGGTTGAGGTGAGTATGTTCAGCGGTGCATCGCCACTTACTGCTCTCTGAGGAATGTTACATCCGTACAAATCCATGCCTGGAAGGGGCCCTTAAAAGTCGTAGAGTCTAAAGTCAAAGTGCAGCATAAATTTTTCTAAATCCCTTCTTCTGAATTGGTCAATTATGTTGTTGTCCAACAAAAGAAATTGTGTTGAAACAAGTGTCGTGACACGGCTTTACTGTGAGTACCCTATCTCCGTGTTAACAAACAATAATATGGGCTGATTTATACAGTGTTGAAAGAACAAACATAAAAGGAAAGCGCTGGTCTTTCTTCGGCATGCAAGCACAATTTATCACCTCTGGGATTTATTTTTGCTGGAGAGGCTCCTCCAGTCCTGAGACAGCAACACAGATGATAGCCTGACCAGCTGAGACGTTCACGACTCTCGTGTTTACTTCTTAAATTAAATCTTTCCTGTTTGTGTGTTGATGCCTTGAACTGATCCCCAGTGGGATTTTCTTCTGTTTTCATTAATGGCATCTCAGGAGTGCCAGCACGAGAGCAAATGTCATTCTCATGCAAGGTCACGCTGTTTTTGACATCTACCCACAAACAATGTACAAGACAATAGACCTGAGGCGTAGCACAGTTTCTCAGACTCAACAGTTCATGGCGCTGCCTCCCAGTTGACCAGCTGACCACAGGAGAGTTCAGTCTCCAGACACTGTGGGGTTTCCTCTGCCTGGCCGGGGAGGATACTTCACTACCTCCTGTTTACCCTTTGCATTGGAGGCCAAAGAAAGTGATGAGGACCGAGGAGAAAAATGCCTTGACACAGCAGGGGGCACACTCGGCGGCCTGTTTTTAGACTGGGGTCATCCTGCTATTGTGGGTGCTTTACCCAAGAGTGGCACAGATGTCCACATGGGGAGAAAACCCTCTGCACTGCTGCACACAGCAATCAGCTCCTTAAGGCTGGAGCTGATGATGGATCATGTCTGCAAAAGGGAAACAAAAGCCATTCTGACCTTTTTTAGCCTCAAGGCAGCCGCTCGAAACTGTAAAACATTCCCAGCAAGAATGTGTGTGTGTGAATCTCAGTGTATATTGTTTTATTTGATCCAAGCACACCAGTTAGGATGATGAAAATACAGATCAGAAGAGGAGATAAAACCTGGAGATATGGCAAATTTAAAAAAAAAAAAATCTTGGCTTCGATCCTCACATTGTTTATTGTGTTCGCTTACATTAACATCCAACATCATCTTGCCCTAAATAAGCACCAGCTGAGGGGTTTATCAGGCCACGTTGTCCAAGGAGGAAGGGCTGGGCCTGGATCTGTTGTGACTTGTCTCTAGTATATGAAAAGCTGGTCTGGACGGCTACTCAGATTTTGGCCAGTGCCCTCTTCTCCACTCCAAGGAGGTCCAGCTGATGGATGGGCCCTAATCAGCAGCAGACAGACCTGCCACAGGAAACATCTCTCCATCACGTCTACGGAAACCAGCGCTTCTCCAGAGACCCGCTGATAGCCACGGAGGGAGAGGGGGAGGGAGGAGAAAAACAATTGGATTCTCTTCATTTTCTGCAAAGAAAATCAGCGCTGTCCAACTTTTCACTAACCACAATATGATTTACAGGCCTCCTGCCAAGAGACATCTTTGAACAATACAGTAGTCTACAGCTTAATTGGAGCCTGGAAGCAACTGCCAAACACATATTTTGGGAACATGCGACTTGTTGATTTCCCATTGCTTTCTCTGTAAAACTCCTGCAACCGCTAAAGCAAGAGTTTGACATGTTGGAATATATGCATATTTACTTTTTAAGAGTTGAGATGAGAACATTGATAGCACGTTTATTTTCGTCTGGTGTATATGAAACTACAGCCTGGTTTGTAAACTCACGTTTTGAAGCCAGGAGTTTGTTTAAACTTCATCATGTGTGGCCATATTTGACCATATTTAACATAAGTAACGATGCATATAAGTGACCATATTTGGATATGAAGGGAGGAGTGAGGAGGCGGGTTGGAGCCTTAAACCTGAGGTCAGTACCCATTGTGTATGAGACTTGACTTCATTAGACACCAGCCCTGTCAATCAAACTAACCACACCCCTAAATATTCTTTTTAAAGTGTGATATTGACTTAATTATGAAAGGATTTTTTTCAGAGGGACCACCAGATCACTGATAACAAGAGTTGGCTTTAGATAATGACATCAGGATGACTTGTCAAAGTATTGTATGATGATTTTTGAATTGAAGTCAATGGAAGTTTTTTGAGCCTGCATCTGGTGGCTGTTGGGAGTATTACACTTTTTTCACTTCCACATTGGCTTCATTTCTGACGCAATTGCCTCGTTCATTTCTTTCCAGTTTATGGCCATGACACAGCTTAGCCTATAGACTGGAACTAGAGGGGAAACTGTAACCTCCTGATATAACATATAAATGCTAGTAGACTGTCTGTAGAAGGTTTTCAACATTGTTATTAAATCTTTGGACAGGGATAAGCCAGCTGCTTTCCTGTCTTTCCAGTCAGATATGATAAGCTAAGCTAAGCTAAGCAAGTAAGGAACAAATGTTTATTTCATTCATTTCATCCTGATAGGTGATACAGATGCCTACATCCTACCCATTTACCTTCATCGTAGATGTGATTTAAATAAAGCATGCTAATGGGTTGTAATTCATTATGCAGGGGTTCAGGAGGTTTAGGCCAAGATATGAATCAGTGATATGCTTTAACTTTTAAGCTTTTCTTCAATACATCCGGTATCTTATCTTAATTACGACAAGTTTCCTATCTTGGCTTTTTATTGTAACAAATAAATTATCTGAGGAAGTGTGTGCAGTTGTGTGTATTCTTTCTGCTAAGACCCTCCTCTGTGTCGATGGGAAGCATCTGTCCCGTCAGTATTTGTTATTCACTTTGTGTCCTGGCCAAGGGGCTTTTCTACCTCTGACAGGTGAGGCTTCTTTCCTGTGAGACAAATCCTCTCTGAAATCCCCCCCGCCTCCTCCCGCATGTGAGGATGAGCCAGGCGATGAGTCGCCATTCGCTCTGCATATGAAAAGACCAATGTGTCTGCCATGTTGGAATGCTCGGAGCTGTTTGCCTTTTGGGCACGTGAAAGCTTGTCACTCTGCATTTTAGCTGCAGAGATTATCTCTGAAAAGAGCCTGGGTGTCCTCCTTTCTCTTCTCCCTTCACAAACTCTCTGACCTTGATCACGCTGTCGAGCAGCCTCCTGCCCTCTGCATGGACCCGTGCAGTCACACTTGCACAGATGTGATGGGAAAGATCTCTTGTCCTTTAATTATGAAGGTTTCTGTGTGATTGCAATCAAAAGCTTTCCACTTTGTTCAGTCATCTTAATGGAATCTTATGATCAGGTGATTGCTCCAATCAAATACACCTGCATTTTTTGCTCTGCACTGTTTGCATCGTATGTTATGAAGCGTGTGGTCTTTAGAGGAGTTACCTTAGCTTTCATTCTCCATGAACAGAAGGTGAGAGAGCAGGTTTAGACTTGCCCTCTCAACCCTAATCCTAAAGCCCCCCAGGGTTGCTCCCACCTCAACCCTCTGCTGAAAAAACATTCAGTTTCCATGATACCCATGAAAGCAGGTGTATGTGTTTCTCTGTGTTTTGCTCAATTTACAAATAAATACCTCAACCTTTCAACTGACATTGAAGTGCAACATGGGGTCTGATCTTTCAGGACAGGCCTGTAGAGCAAGGGTCACACTCAGGAGCACCCCTGGTTGATGAAGGTGTACAACCCTAAACAAAGACCAACAAAGGCAGGAAGGGCTGAGCCGCTGACCCCTACACCCAGGCCAAACCTTCTGCATCCATCGTATGCATAAAGTGTCAGCTGAGTATGATGGGTAGTGCTGACTGTTTTTCCTGTTTTGGTTTTCCCTCTCAAATGATTCCTCTTGCATACTACAATGTAAACACTCTCAAATCACTGCGGTGATGTGGATATTTGGACATCAAAAGGTAAAAGTGTAAATACAGCATTGTGGGTGGCTGCTTATGTTACTTTGTTCTTCTTGACCAGACACTGGTTAAAACAAGAAAGGTCTTGGATTTTAGCCACACTAGGAGCATCTGTTTAGCACGTTGAATGGATTATTAAAATATTTTGACAGTTATTGGATGGTTTGATAACATTTTCCACAGTGTCATCAGAATGAATTGGTATTACTTTCCATTGGTACTATATGACTTTGTCCAGTACATTGCTTTATGACCAAATACCTGCAAAACTAATGATGTTTCCATCAGCCTCAGCTGTACTTTGAGTTTACTGCTAATTTTAACTTGCTAAACCACATTATTTTACACAGTCCATCACATTGTTGTCACTTTGTAAGTTACCCTTCAACATGTTACTGGACACAGCCTGCTCACAAAACTCAGTACCTCCTGAACTCAGGTTAGTTCAGGAAAGTAACATGAACAACTGGTACTAAAAATTGACCGTGACATGACCCTCATCTGACTGTAAATGTCACTCAGTCCAGCAGAACTTTAATTTAATCACACAGGAAATAATTCATGTTTTAAGAGCATGAAATTTAATGTGGCTTTTCCTTATGGCTGTAAAGTTATATGCACTGTCAAATGTTATGTATCAACACAAAGGAAAGCAGCTCAGTTGAATCTCAAAATATGCACTACATGCACATTTTGTTATTTGAACTTGAGCAAATTATACTGTGTCATAATTATAATAATAATCTTTGTAGAATTAACTCAAAAATCAAAACATATTGTCTATAAAAAATGATGTCAAACTCACATAGGATACCTGTTTATATCAAGTACAACATAACTTTTTTATGTGATTTTGACATTTGTGTAGACCCTACACTAAAATTTTACTTCATTGCGTATCTATGCACAGAGCCCTTGTTTGCACAGTGTTCAATGACCTCCCCCAAAAATTACTGTTGTACCGAGGGGCACTTTGGATTCTTTTCCTTTTCTCCAAAGTAACATGATATTTCAGACACAAGAAGGAAGGAGATGTATGAATGTGAGGAATTAGTTCAGATTCCCTGTTTATGCTGTTGCACAAACCAACTTGAAAATTCTGGCATCAGGTCTGAGGTGAAGTGTTTTCAGATGCTTTGGTTAATACATAGTGGACCAAAGTAAAGCTACAATGGCTGTAGAGTCGTCCTGTGCATTAACCAACACTCAGTTAAGCAGTGCAAGTATGAGAGGGGTTCAAAATGTTTGTGGAAAAAGGACAGTTGCAATAAAACGGTTTAAATTATGATGTTTATTTTTACCACATATGCTCTATCTAGGTCAATACACTTGTGCAAGCATTGATACCAGCCGTTTATCTGTGTAAAACTGAGGGCCATGAGATTTAAACCATGTCAAAGCAGCTTTTTTTTTACATCTTAAACTAATGGAGAATGGTTACCTTTCAATGATTGTTTCAGGTTTGAAAACAAAAAGAACTTGAATGGGGCTAAATCAAGACTGTAAGGTGGATGTCAGATATTGTCCCATTGAAATTCCCGTAACATAACTTGTGCCTGAGCGTCGTGAGCGGACGCATTGTAGTGATGGAAGAGGACACACTGATGCAGCTTCCCCGGGTGTTTTTCTGCAAGTTTGTAAATGCAACCTGCATTGATGGGGTCATGTTAGAACATGTTATGACACGTTACTACGAGAATGTAGAGATGCACTGAGATCAAAATCCCTACATACAAATTTTTGCTTTTCCCACAAACTTTTTGAAGCCCCCTCGTGCATGTGGTCATTTTGCAGATGAAGACAAATGAAGCTCAGCAGCTTGGTTCTGAAAAAGTGCCTGGTCATTAGGAGATGGCGTTCTGAGATGGTTCTTCCAGATTGTTAAAGAGTACTATGACCATATGGAAACCATGTATATAATGACGTAGCTGCAAAGATTTCTGAGGAGGTATGAGATTAAATCATGTCTCACATCTTGGCCAGCATCAGACCCAGCTATTGAGCCTGTTCTTTATAGTGTACTATCATCTACTGATTCCTTTATTTTGCTGTTGTATATGAGTCTTTTTTGTGGTGGTTAGCAGTAGATTAAAGAAGTGTTAGGGTGGGAGGGTGTGTGGGGGGGACTCCAGCTGTCTGTTTCAGCTAAATCATAGCTTCATGAAGGATTGTTCTGCCAGCTAACACATATGCTTGCATGATGGCCACCATGACACCCAGGAGTCTGAAAGAAGCACACAACCTCCCGTAGCTCAAAGGATTAGGCCTGAGTTATAAGAGCTGATCTGAATTATGAACTTTATCATTGCTCATAAAATCTTTTCTAACTAATCTCAGCTGGGTTTTTAAGCCATCTTCTCTATACATTAATAATACAAGAGGTCTTATTAAATCCCTCAGCTGTGTGTCAAAGCCCTCAATCCATGAGCGAGATGAAGTGCAACAACATGTGCTGAGTGCAGAGTATGTGGATCAACCCATTTTGGAAGCTGAAATAGTGCAGGGCTTTGTCCAAATATTTTCTTAGAGTCCCAGCTTCTTTTTGGAGGCAGTTGGCCGTCCCACACAGGGTTCAGAAGAGTGACACATGGCTTTGACATTGACTTTAAGCCTGTTTTGGGATCGTTAAAGACCAATTTGTCAGCATTCAACATGGGGCAGACAGTGAGATGTGTTTCAAGGGGCCTCACATCTGGACCTTTTGTGTTTTAACAGTGTCCCGCTTCCTCTTTTAGAAACCTGAAGTACGTGTATAATGGGAAGGCCACGTTCCACAGCCAGTTGGTCTCGTTTCATCAGCACGCTCCGGCCTGGGACGCTTATTCAAACATAACCTGTCCCTGCTGGCCCCATCCATGCCTGGACACATGCTCCCCTCCTTCCTCCAGTCACATTGCATGATAATAATCACTAGTTGTAATGGGTTTGTGTAATTATCAGCTGTCTGTTGAGGAAAAAAGAATATTGTTATTAAGGGGAAACCCTTGTAGGCTTCAACACGAGTTGTGCAGTCAGCAGAGATGGAGAGACAGGCGAGACAAGGCCAAGTTCTGGTCTGGCAATCAGTCACCGCGAGGGCAGCTTGATTAAAGGAAATGGACTGAGTGGAAACTTTGAATGTGTGTTTTCAGTTGTTTTCAGCCTGTCTGGGTGATAGCAACAGCAGAACAGATGCTGAAACAATTAGGGCGAGTCAGAGGATGTTTTTACTCCCACTCTGCCCCCTCCACCCGCCCTCCTCCTCTCGCCTTGTGATTGCACATCAAAGTTGTCAACAGAGTGTAAAAGTTGAGTTTACTGTTTGACTCCTTGAAGCAGTTGTCAGTTTTTAAAGGAGCCGCGGCTTCAGGCTGCAGCGCGAGCCGGGAGCCCAGACAGCTTCAGAGCAGGCTGCCTCCCACAAACACACAAAGTTTCACATCCTAAAATCTGTGACTATCCTCCTTCAGTTTCAGCTTTAATCTGAAGCTATTGTAATAAGTTGTTCAACGTTAATTCATTTTCAAAATTACAAAAGCTGATCATACCAAACCAAATGTCCCAGTATTTGCCAAAACTTTTATCTTGGAATTCAACTTTTTAAAAAATTATAAAATGAGGACAGTATTTTTTTTTTCTTTCCTTAAAATAGTAGTCTCACTTTATCATATCAGGTTTGCTCTATTTGACACACCTGCAGCACTAGACAATGGTGCACTGTCATGGTTAATACACACTCACACACACACACACACACACACACACACACACAGCCTGTGGTTTGTTTGCTGTGAGCAGGCAGAGGGCCGGCCTCTTCTCAGAGGTGATTGATTTACAGTTTGTTGCTGTCTGTCAAACAGCTGACAGATGGGGGAAACAGAGCAGCCTCCGCCACGCTGTCGCCACTCTTAGATACTTTGCAGTTTTACCAGTGGCAAGAATGCTGAGGACTGCTCCTTCAGTTTGACAGGAAGGTTAACAGCGACCGTAAAATCGTAACAGCAGAGAATACATTTTATTGTTTTCTCTCTGTGATGACTCTTGAACCTGGTACATACCATTTAACACAGTGGACTGAACGGCTGATATGTCCCAGTTAAACCACGTTTAGCACATTTTAAAAAACATGTTACATTGCCCTTAAATAACAAAACTCCAGTACAGGTCCTGTCTGTGATGAAATCTATGTCATCTGAAGTGTACATTTTCTAAAATAGTCTCCAGTAGCCCTCATAGGGTGCGACGTAACTTCTTCTTATTTTAGCAGTTTTTATAAAAGAGCCATTGAGGTTTTTCCTGGCCCGGTTCCAGATTTCAGCACTTGTTATTTAGCAGTCATAAACCTGCTTTTTGTGCCCAGCTGCAAATTTTTAGCCCTATAAATCATATACAGAGTAATTTGGGGGTAAGATTATAAGAACTAAAGTATTTTTCTCAGTAAACATTTCGGTCAGGGTAACACTGCTCTTTCTCAATGCCAGTGACAGCTCTTTCATTCCAGTCCTGAAGGAAATTATCGTATAACAGACAAAAGCTCCGCTCAGACTTTGTGAGACTATTTGTGCGGAAAGTCTGCAAAGCACCTGGTTTTCACATGAGCCACTGTTTAGGTTTAGGCTAACAGGGAAGGGCTTTGGGTTACTCTAAGTTTAAAAGAAAACAGGCAATAATCATATTTGGCCTTAAAAAACAAAAAGCACTGAGGACTTATTGATTACAAGAGCCAGACATTTCCTTTTATATCAGTTTCCCAGTCTAAAAAAAAAAGAGCTTTGAAGAAACAGGCAGGCAATATCAAATGCAGCCCAGGTAATTGATTTTGAATATCATATTAACACCAAGACTACATTTCAGAAATGACATGCGGTGAAGAAGCAGTGAAGCTGTTGTTGCAGAGGGGGTAGAAGAGGCTAATTTCCTCCTAATTGAGCCACAGGGTTCTTGTTTTGTCAGGAGATTTTAGGCCAAATGGAGTCAGATTCCCGCAGATCTCCTGGGATGATGGGAGGGTCGGGCTGGAGTCTAGCAGAGCCTGGAGATCCCAGCAGTCCCGCCGGCTCCTAATCCCTGTCATTAACTCTGCTGCACAGAGAAAACTAGCCTGCCTGCCAACCATTACCCTCTCATCAACACTGTCCTTTGTCCCTTTATTTCTTCCCTCACATCCTCTCTTTCATTAGACTCATCTCCCACATCTTTATTTTCTCCTGTGTTATTGTTTCCTACGGTTTCTACAAGGTTTCCTTCCTGATTTTCTGTAAGTGCAGGTGAAACATAAAGCTTCATCTTAACCTGCACAATTAATTACAAAAATGACTTATAGAAATATTTGACCCAAGAGAAGAATGATAAGATAAGATAAATGTCTTCTTATCGTGAAACTGCTGGTCTGACCTATTTTCATAAAGCAACTATACAAAAAGAAACTGTCTGGGAATGTATGTGGCATGATAAAAAAAAGAATATTTATATTATCATTCCATCTACAAAATAAATAACTTACCTTGAGCCACTATAAAATAAACATCTGAAAGAAGCATCTCAGTTGTAAAGACAAACTATCCTATTATAGCACATCCTGTGGTGCTCGCTGTTCATCCACTGACACACACACAGAGGATGGGTGCGAGGGTGGTCCAGTGTCCCGAGAAGGGAAAGGGGAAACACCTTGTGACCCCCTTGTTCCTGACCAAGCTACTGGAGGTGCAGAGACAACAAGGATGGACGAGCAGAGAGAACAGCTGGACAGCTGCATCAATGTGGGTCAGGCAGTGTTGTCGGGTTTCATTTAACATCATGATTAACGGTTTCAACCCGCTGTGCTTGCTAAGTATTTTAAACATTCTTATCAACTTAAAAAAAAAAAACATTATAAAGTGCCAGTTTTCACTGTTGTGGGAACATGTTTACACAGTCCCATTGTGGGGAACTGTCTCCCTTGAAGAGACAAAAAACATGTCTCCGTAATGTAAATCATTACAGTTAGTATGAACTCTAAAGGTTAGGACAAGGGTTATGTAGTGGTTATGGATATGAAAAAGGCTCTAAAAAATGATGTCCACTGAAGTGATTGAAACATGACTGTGTGTGTTTATTTCTTGGCAGACATGCAATAAGGAAGGTAGATAAGCAGTAAATAAACAGTTGAGATTTATTTTTTTGTGGAAACAACAGTAATCAGCTGGCAAACCCTGTTGCAGTTTGGCTCTGGCTGAGCCATGTTTGGGTTTTGATATGGGTGTCAAAGCCGACAGTCTCCCAGGCTTCAGCTGCAGATAAACCCGCCTGCTCCATGTGACACTTCCAAGCAAAACTTTGATGCATGTACTGCATATGCTCAGCTCGCTGACACGTACTGAGAGGATGAAAGGACTGGAAGGATTTATGTCTCCAAACTGCAGCACCATATAGAAAATATATACGAGGCAACAGGTCTTTAATGCATTTGAATACTGCTTCATTTTAGCATTACCAAATAAACTCTTTGCATGTGTTATTTCAATCTAACCCAGGAAGCATGAAGACATTTTAATAAAACACTCAACAGGTGCATTGCTCATTAACTGAAAGGTGCTTAGAGCGACAAAAATGAAACAATAGAGCAGCCTTATCAACGCAAACACTTCTTATGATTGGGTGGAGGTCTCCATCCAGTCTCCATTCAGTTCAATGTTGAAGCCAAGAGTAGTCAGATGTGGGAGAAAGATAGCTGATTGTGACCTCCAGCTTAAGGGTTTAATTAGGCACTTACAGTACAGCACAATGCCTGCTGGAAGTTATACAGAGAATCTACACACAATGCTTTGTGTATTATTTTTGCCTTCCAGTTTTTTAGCTTTAATTTTTGGAATTTTTCATTTTTACTATATTGAAAAAAGCAGATATGCAGGAGCAGATCCAACCCCTCAGCAGGAGCAGTGCCCTCGCACATCTGAGGATGTGGGGCTGGCTCCACGGCACAGGAGTGCGACGTCGTCTGACACAGCAGAGTCAGCACTTAGCGAGCAGATGTGAAAGATTCTGTGGCTCACAGTTAGCTATAAGATTTCATCACATGCGAGATTTGTTAAAGTATGACTTATTTTTTAGCTTTTATTTCACTCAAGCTGCTTACACTGGCATCAGTGTGCACTTAGGAAACAGGCTTGTCTCTGACTGACACTAGGCCGTGACCCCAGGCCTTCTAAAGCCCTGAGACCCTCAGCAGGATTTTTTGGTCTCATGGTTGTGTTGCATTCACCTCCAAATTAAGGAAATGTGGAGAATCCATGTGCTGCCAACAATTTTTACACTTCAAACAAACCTGAGGTCACAGATTACACCTTCAATCACTTATCTCCTCCAGGCTGGAGCTGACATGTGTCCAATCATCCCTGAAGGTCTCCTGTTGGTGACTCTGGTCAACTCTGCAAAGGTGAATATCACACTTCAATCATTCAAAAAAACGAAAAGATTATGATAGCATCAGCTTCCCATTGAATTTTTCTCTGCACAAACATAATAGCAGTCAGAGTGAAACTGAAGCGGTCATATCACAGCAGCAGGGTCATTTCAGCAGCAGATCAAAAGCAGCCACAGCTGTGGCGGCGACACATGTGTGGTCCAAAGAACTCTGTGACACAGCACAGCTCTGTCTGGTGGCAAGGTAGCTGTGGCAAGACAAAGCATGTAATACTTCAAGGTAACAATGTGGAAAGTTCACATATGTTTTACTTGGAAAGAAATGTAAGTCAGTCCTCACTCACAGCTGATAATCATCCTCCCACCCTGAGATCAGCAGCGGGACTTTATCTTGGCACCTATAAAGGCCGTGATTAACAAGTGAGGAGGTCCTCTGAAGATATCCAAGATGATGGTCTAATCTGACCATCTGTTTCTTATCTGCTCGCCTTTATTTTTTAAATTTGCAAATTTATTTGTTTAAGAGATACTGCAAGCAGCAGGTGCCAATCCTCTCCCCGGGGAATGAAGTAGAGGTGAGACTCTCCTGGTGTGTGTGTGTTTGAAGGTTTTGTTTAAAAGTGGTTTTCTCCAGTTCAGGATCCATTAAGAGAAGAACAAGCATGATGCATTTTTTTTTCATAGAGGAAGGTGTACTGTGCACCACTTTCACTTTCAAAATAAGGATCAAAAATAAATGTTCAACACCTGAAAGCAGAGTTGTCAGTGAGCAGCAGCAGCAGGAGCGATCGTGCAGAGAAGAAGGAGAAAGTATCTGTGATGTTACACTGCCTCTGACGTACAGTACAGTCAACAGGCTGAAACCTGTGATCCAGAGAGTCCTCATTTTACACCAGGGTGTTTCCTGAAGCCGTTTACAGTGTAATAATTCTATTGTGAGGATTTATGCAATGACTCCTTGCTATCACCACAAGAGGCCTTTTTTGGACAAATGGTCCAAACTGAACCTGCTCTAAATAACGTTAAGTGCTGCTCAGACATGTCCATGCTTTGTTTTCACTGAAAGTAATTCATTTTGACTGGATAGGAGCAGCAACATACTCTGAATATTTTGCTGATGCAAGTAGGTAATAAACTATATGACATTCAAAACTGTATTTGTAGGTTCTCTGAACTTTTTCTAGTAGTGGGGTAAAGTTATTTGCATGTGTAGTAAATTTAAACTACTAAATGACAGTAAAAAACAGTATCACAAAAGGTCCATTCTTCATCTGACCTGGTAACTACACTGCATTAACTCTTAATATTACACAGTGAGCAGTGAAGTCTGCAATAACTAACAGATCAAATGTAAAAGGATTTAGAAATCAAGGTGGTGTCAATGCGAAGTTTCCTTTTGTTTTTGTTTCAAACCGGTGTGTTTGCTTGTCCTTTTATTATGGAAATGAAACCTCAGACTTGAGAATTGGATTCACCTCTCTCCCCCTCCCTCCCCTCCACACTGCCCACTGACATTTAATCTAATCTTCAAACAGATTGCAATTCACTGTCGATCTAATTACGATCCCAATTTACGCACGAGCAATTAGACTCCGAACATTTCTGATGCGTTTACGTTCCAACATTAAAACAAAGAAAATCTCTTGCCTGCATGAGAAGGTAAATCAGGACGCATGTTGGTTATGATGTGCACTTAAGACTGATTGTGATGTAAAACAAGCGGAGCTGAAATGTCCAGACTTGCTCCGCACATGACCGGTCACATTTCAGACATCAGTGGAGAAATAACGCGAGAAGAGAAAGTGTGAGTGAGGCAGGGTCGTTTCCATGATTAATTCAATTTAAACTAGGATAATAGTAGCCTATAGTTATCATTAATTTTATTATTGGTGGAGCTCAGCGGTATTTAAAAACAAAAAACAAACCAAAAAAAAAAACAAGAGTGCCTTTGTTTCCACTAGATCGTAGCGTGAGATTGCGCGTGGAGCAGATTTTGTGCAATTTATTTATTTCATTTATTTATTTTTTAAAGTCTTGCAATTCGTACAAGTTCCTTATTCATTTTACAAAGGGACTGTCGACATCTGCATGTTACAAGAGGATCGTACCGAGGCTGAAGAGGTGAGAGGAGGAGGAGGAGGAGGGAGCTGAGAGATGTTTTACTGGGGGAGGAGGGTGGGGGTCGTCCTGGGAGGGAACCAGGGGTGTGGAGGGCCGAGTTTAAAAAGGCAGACAGCGCCAACAGTCACTCACTCTCACACACAATCTGTCCTTCAGCAGCAGAACCTACAGCTCCTGTGATTCACCAGCTTTACTTTGACTCACCCTCTGGAACTGTTAAGGGAACTAAGGATTTTTTTTTTAAAGATCTTTTTTTTCCCACTGCAGCATGGAGACCACCCCTGGGGAATATGTTGATAACTATGAGTATTATGATGACAATGAGACTGCCTGTGACTTCTCAGAGTGGGAGCCTTCTTACTCCCTCATCCCGGTCCTCTACATGCTCATCTTCGTCCTGGGCCTGTCGGGTAATGGAGTGGTCATCTTCACCGTTTGGAGGTCCAAATCCAAGCGTCGGGCTGCAGACGTCTACATAGGAAACCTGGCCCTTGCTGACCTCACCTTTGTTGTAACCCTACCTCTCTGGGCTGTGTACACAGCGCTGGGCTACCACTGGCCCTTTGGTGTGGCTCTGTGCAAGATCAGCAGCTATGTTGTTCTGGTCAACATGTACGCCAGTGTTTTCTGCCTCACCTGCCTCAGCTTTGACCGCTACCTGGCCATCGTGCACTCTCTGTCCAGCAGCAGGCTGCGCTCACGGGGGACCATGCTGGCCTCCCTGGGTGCCATCTGGCTCCTGTCCGGCCTCCTGGCTGTGCCCACGCTTCTCTTCCGCACCACTGTGAACGACCTGAACAGCAACCGAACCACGTGTGCGATGGACTTCAGCCTGGTGACCATGAACCAGAGGCACGAGTACCTGTGGATCGCAGGACTCAGCCTGTCCTCCTCTGCCTTGGGGTTTCTCCTACCTTTCTTGGCCATGACCATCTTCTACTGCTTCATCGGATGCACCGTCACACGCCATTTCAACAACCTGCGCAAGGAGGACCAGAAGAAAAAGCGCCTGCTGAAAATCATCACCACACTGGTGGTGGTCTTTGCCATCTGCTGGACTCCCTTCCACGTCCTGAAGAGCATGGATGCCCTCTCCTACCTGAACCTTGCCCCCAGCTCCTGCGGCTTCCTGCGTTTCCTGCTGCTGGCTCACCCCTACGCCACTTGCTTGGCCTACGTCAACAGCTGCCTCAACCCGTTCCTGTATGCCTTTTTTGACCTGCGCTTTCGTTCCCAGTGTCTGTGCCTGCTCAATCTGAAGAAGGCTATGCATGGCCAGATGAGCTCCATGTCATCCACGCTCAGCGCCCAGACTCAGAAGTCAGAGGTTCAGTCTCTGGCCACCAAGGTTTAAAGAGGTAACTAAGAAGTGAAGCAGGGCTGCGGGACAGTCCCAGCTCCAACCACTGGAACACTTGTAAAAATACAGACTTTATGTGTCCATTGTTCAAAGCTGGTAAGATGAAATGATGAACTTTGTATTGTCACTGCCTACAGTCATGAAATCCATCATGTTCCTCCTATTCTGCAGCGAGAGAGGTCGACGCTCTGTAAGTTTTGTGGAGTCAGCTGGCTGAGCTCCAGCTGCTTTGTTCCTCAAATTCTCAGAGAAAAAAAAAGTCTATATTTTTTTGTTTTTATCTCTGCAGAATTTTTTTTTTTCATTTATATCATGAAAGGGGGAATTATGAATTGATGTGCGTGGGGATCTGTTTACACTGGATGAAACATAAAGTATACAGTTATTTTCATACCATTTTTGTTCTGATGTATTACTGTTTTGTTTTAGAAGCACTTGTTAAAAATGTGTGTGCAGGGAAATCAAACAGAGCAGTGAAGGTAGGAGTCTGGAGGGAGGGAGGTGTAAGACGAGAAAAGGTGTTGCGGCTTAATTATATAGTTTGTGGAGAGGAGACGGGGGCAGACAGGCAGATGGCAGTTGACAAATGTTTTTGAGGGACAGGAGTGGGGTGGGGTGGGCTGGGGTGGGGTGGAGGGTTTCTGCAGTGTAGTCACAGCACTATGGGGGACAAAGGAACCTTATAAATGTTCCAAATTGATGTACATGTTTTATTTTTTGACATCACTGTAACTAACTACTGTATTAAAGATGTGTGCTACGAACCAGATCTCTTAAGATTCATTGTGTGTGTTTAAATTTGTTTCAAGGGTGAAGAGAAGAACATTGGGTGTAAATATTTAACATGCAGTTTTGCCTCAGTTTCATTGCATCATCCTGGTATTTTCATTGAAGTATCTCCAAAGGGTAAAAGCTTTGTTATGAATAACCTTGCAGTTGGTTTACACCTTCAGACTAATAGATCTCTAATCTCTATTGATTCACAGCCAGTATCCAGACTGTAACCGGATTATGCAAAGTGGCAGCCACCCTGAAAGTGTGTATTCGATACTTAGTTGTGATTTCCATCAACTGTGGAGCTTTAACTATTTGATGACACAGTCCTGCAGGTTGCGATCAAAGGTTTCTTGGATGTTTATTTATCCAGGTATTTCTCTGCGTTGTGCGTTTTCAGTTAAATAGACAAACCATGAAATTATTTTAAACTAACTAAAATTTGTGCAAAAACAATACACACTGTCAGGACTATCTAGTGCCAACCGAGCCCCACATGTTCACTGAATAATAGGGTCATTACCAATGAGTGACTCTTCTCAGGGATCCTTTGATTTGACAGTAATGAGCTCTGTTGGACGGCGGTGGCGGTGGCGGGGGGAAGTGGGGCTCTAATCCTGCCAGAAGAAGTTGGGCCAACTAAACAAGTCAATATTTGTCCCCGTTGACAAGAGATTGCAGTTAGAGCGGTTGTTGGGGTGCA
>OOFC01038266.1:0-12830 GCA_900323345.1 Pseudochromis fuscus
GTTCACTCCAAAACAAGCTAGTACATTCACAATACGATACCGTATGTACTGGTAGCTCTTACCGGTATTTGCGCCGCCTTCGTTGAAAACAATGTATTTCCAACTCCATTTGTCACAGTTCAAAGCTACATGAACAGCTGTTTTATTTTTTCCCCATCACTGACGTAGTATTATCTTTTACCAACAGCAAGGTACAACAGGTAGTGTAACTTTTTATAATGTAGTTAGTGCACATTTTGGGGTCTCTATACACACAAGTAATGTGGGACTGGAATTCCTTTACCGTTTTTACTGTTGTTACTTCGGCAACGCCCCCTGACTTCAGTAGCCATAATTAACCAATATTGATCCATATATAAGGCGCATCGGATTATAAAGCGCACTGTCGGTTTTTGAGAAAATTAAAGGCTTTTAGGTGCAGCTTATAGTGCGGAAAATACGGTAAATAGATGTCAGTCAGTCAGTCATTTTCTATACCTGCTTTCTCCACACTTGGGGGTCTCAGGGGTCACTCAGGGGTCTGCTGGAGCCTATCCCAGCTGTCATCAGGCAGGAGGCGGGGTACACCCTGGACAGGTTGCCAGCCTATCACAGGGCTAACACAAAGATGAACAAACATTCACACTCCCACTCACACCTATGGTCAATTTAGAGTAATCAATTCACCTAACAAGCATGTCTTTGGACTGTGGGAGGAAACCAGAGTACCTGGAGAAAACCTATGCATGTACAGGGAGGACATGCAGACTCCACACAGAAAGGCCTGAGCTGAGAGTCGAACCCCGAACCTTCCTGTGAGGCGCAGGTGCTAACGACTGCACCAAGGTAAATAGATGTGTATCATGTAAATAAATTATGGAATTCATCTTTTTTTTCATTATTCTTATAACCTGAATGTTTTTCCAGACACTAGTTTCCATTTTCCATCCTTTTCCAGACCTGAAAATTTATAAAACCAAATTCCATACTTTTCCATACTTGTATAGGAACCCTGACCATGTGTCCAGCATTCCCCACTTCTTTTTAGCATCAAGGTTGTAATGAACTGTTGATGTTGTTTGGAAATGAGTCATTAAATAAATGGTGCTTTAGTTGGTGGTGTTGTTCGTGGATCACAGCGTGGACTAGTAGTAGGAGCAGCAGCCATCAGTGGTGAGGACTGTACATTAGATCTGTGTATGTGGGAGAAGACACAGTTTGAATACAAGGCGACACACTTTACCAGTAAAACTGAGATTCTTGTAACAATGTCACAATCAAGCAGGGAAACTAAACACAACAAACAGATCACACACAGCTGCAGCACACTGGTCTGATGCTGCTGTGGATCCACTTGGGATTGAAGTGATTGCAGAGACTGGGAGCTACTGAGCCAGTCCAATTCTCCAAGCTGGCAACTCCTGCTGTCCCTGTCCTAAAAAAAGGGGACGAGACACTGTGGTGTGGTGACAACACGTTTCCAGCCAATAAGCATGGCGAGCATGATTGGGTTGAAGACCTGTTCGCTTGGCGTGCATCATGTCTACCAGCAATTCCTGGAGGAGAACTGGATGAGAAATCAAGAAGGTTTTTTTTTTTTTTTTTTTTTGGTTTGTTTTTTTCACAGGGTAATTCCAGTTCGTGGTGTTTTCCACTTCCACTCTTTTCCAGAGTGGCGTCCTACATGTGACCGTTTACCCCGATGCCATTTTGATTACGAGAGTCACAGAGCACCTGGAAAACCTGAGGCAAGTGCTAAACAGGCTCTCAGGTGGTGGGTGGTGCCTGAAAAAATAAAAGACTGGCTTTCAAGCACTGACTGTAATATATACCTGTGGTACAAATTTTCAGCTAAGGACCTTTTAAAGCAGGTGTGTGGCGTTTTTTGCTTGCTACTACAATTTGTTGCCACTGAAGACGGTGTTTCTGCTGGATAAGCAAGAAAGCCTCTATCAGTGAAGAGGAGCAGAGAGTGGACCCACACTGGTACCCTGGTTTGTACCAGGTGAAGGGATTTCTTTTGCAAGGGTGGCCCCCAGGCAAGTCAGCCTGCAAGATAGATGCATCATGTTGGGGATAAGTAGCCACCCAGGGGCCTCTGGGATAAAAAAGTCAGATTGCGTGTGTTGTGGCCTGATATAAACCAAGAGCTGAAATCAAAATATGAGTAATAAAATGAAAAGTGATATCCTGCTCACACAATCAGCTTAATCAGAGACTCCACCAGTCTGTGAATGCACATAAGTGGGGTGACAAAGTATGCAGTAGTAGATGATTAACCCCTAAATGCATGGATATTTGTTTATGTTCAATAGCAAATCGATCACGAACATAAGACAAACTATGTCATACATTAAAATCAGTAACATCTTTTTAATGTAGTTTAAGGAACAATATTTTTTTATACAATCAATTGCAGGTTGGCATCTAAGACAAGTGTTAGTGTCTTATTGTGTATGTACAGTCTGACAGAGGGACACCTACCAACGTCGCATGTTTGTGGTCATTGCAATGTGGACACTTCACACTTTTAAAGTCCTTCCCACTTGAAAGCCAGTGTTTTTCATCCATTAGCTTTGGGAAGTAGTTGCACCTTTTTACTTTTTTTTTTTGCTGTGGCCAAAGTGGCTTTTTTCAAGGAGTGTGGGCATGTGTCAAGTTCTGGCGTCTCAATTTGGCAACTTGTGCATTTGCAGCAGTGAGTCAGTTTCATTTTTCTTGGTTCCCTCTTCAACAATAAATAAATGAACATACTATAGACTGTATATACATGATATCTAGCTGATTATATTTATATGTTTTTATCAAATGGACCACCAGATAAGAAGAGTAGACTTTAACTTTAACAGAATGACTTGTGGGAAAATGTGTTGACTGAGTATTTCATGATTGAAAATGTTTTTGATGTGAAGTGAATTGGAGTTTCTTGGAGCCAGCATCTAGTGGCCATCGGTGGTATTGCACTTTTTGCTCTTCTGGCCTCATTTTAGAGACCTATCTATTTAAGACACATACTTATTTTTGTACAAAAAATTCAAAAAACAGAGAGCCCTCTGGAGTGCAAATCTCCACCAAGGTGTAATCCAGCTGTGCTGATGCTCCAGACTGAACACTGTTGCCTTCTCGTGGTGAAATAGCAACACTATCTTGGTAAAATATTCCCTCATTATCATAGATAGGGATTTTCCTGGGACCAGATCCATCCTCCGATCTTTCCCAAAATGTAATCATTTGTTCCTTGGGTAGTTCCCTATCTCTCTAGAAAATCATCAGGATCTTTTCAGTAGTTTTTTTTTTTTCACAGTGTTGCTAACAGATGGACAGACAGACAAGCAAAACCATAATTTCCTTGGTTGGCAATCTGGCAGTTGGGCATGTCATCCACCAACACCATGACCACTTGCTCCTGTGCTATGGCCAGAAGCCACTGTCTGTCAAAGCTCCATCAGAGCTGCTGAGGTCCAGTGTTACCCATGTGACCGTATAATGACTTCAAGTAATGTTTGCTTACCACTGAGTGTGATTAACACTGGAGGTGTCACAGCTGTCAGACACAGTGTTTTATAAGATGAAGGGAGGGAATGTAAAATACATAATAAATGTACAAAAAAAAAAAACATTGTACATGTCTACAATCTCTCACTTTTCCACAATCGTGGGACAGTTATTTAAAAAAATTACTTACAGCACATGCTCCCTGGATCTCACACGGTCTATCATTAGCTTTGTATCAAGAAAAAGACCCGTCACAAATTTGAACCTATCGTCCCTTCTCCTTACTCTTTGTAAGCATGCTGTCCACATCAGCGTTAATGAGTGCCTGCTACTGTTGCTAGCAGCTCTCACAGCCCCATCCACTTGTTATGCAGTAATGAATCAAGCTCTCTTATGAGTGCACTGTAGCATGGTGAGGACAAACCAGGGAAGCTACTTAGAGGCACATCTCAGTTGGATGGATCACAATGTCAGCTCAGTCTGGTTTCTTCTTCTTCTTCTTCTACTTCTTCTTCTTCTTCTTCTTCTTCTTCTTCTTCTTCTTCTCCTTCTCCTCAAATCTGCACATCTGTAGTCCATATTCGTTGTGACTGGTAGATTACTAATTTTTGCAGGAGTTCTTAACCAACCAGTCTTTATGCACAAAGTTCGACACCCCCACATAGCAATGCTGCCCTCCAGTGCATGCATGAGTTGACACCCAGCATCAAGTAAATGGGATTTGTGTTTTACCCTTCAAAATGAAGCAGCCCCCTTTTCACTAGCTTCAATGTGATTTCTAAACTAAGTGACATAATTTGTTTGTACCTTTTACATAATGCAACAGAGGCAATCCAGTCCTGCTTGCACTCTGCCGACAAGTCCAGGAAGAAAGAAAGGAGTAAGACAGTGTCATTGCCTGAGTCAGCGCAGCTGTGATTTTGCAGCTTTAGATGTGTAGCTGGCGCCAATCCAAGAGCATGCCAACCCCCTCATTCTTCAAAGTGCATTTATATTACTAGCACTCTTGGCAGGCAGGCCTCTCTGGCGGTTAAGGCTGAAGCGCCTCCCAGACTGACAATGATTACGATGGCTATAACATAAAAACTGTTATTGGCCTTGTTTGGTGATGGTTATTACAAGTGTATCAAAAACCCACACATACGTCTCCCTCTACCCCACTTCTTCAGGGCTGTAGCCCTATATAGGCACTAATGAATAGGTGATTTCAGTGATTCGACATGTGTCATAAATATTAAATGGCTCTCTGCCCTTGGTTACCTTTGCTGCCAGCCAGAGCCTTTGTCATGTATACTGTAGCTGTTTAGGTTTTTACTTATTGACAGAGGTGACAGCAGGGGACATTTCAAAGAGAGACGCCTTTCAGGAGTTCAAATCTCTGTGGTAAAATTGTCCTTTGTAGTGCATTACGGCTTTATATCTGTCAAGGGCTCAACCTTTGTGGTGCAGTCGTGATTGTTGGGATTTTAATAGTGAATAACAACAAGAAAGCAATGGTGGTGTTGAAAACAATAATAATGCCACTGGGGGGGGAATGTCTGACTCTATAATCAATTGATATAGTTTGTAACTGTGTGAACTACTTTAAATTATTGTTTCAAGTTACTTAGTTGCTAATAAGTTACATGAAATATGGTGTAATTAAGTAACAAAGATCACATCTATTACAATAACTGCTTTAATTAAATGTAAATGTATGTAGCCTGTTTTACTACAATGTGTCACAAGCTAACATATTGAAAACTCAAAATAAGAAGTGTTGTACATATAATGGTCTATGTGTAGCGTGGTGTGGTGGTGCAGTGGTTAGCTCTGTGGCCTTCATACACTGGATATAGAAATGGACCTCAAAAATGAAGATGATGCGTAAGTGAAAAAAGTGCAATACTCCCATTGGCCACTAGATGCTGGCTCCAAATAACTCCAGCTCCAATTGGCTTACATTCCACAATTTTAATTTTCAATCACGAAAAACTCAGTAAGCATTTTGGTATCATTAACTAAAGTCAGCTCTTGTGGTCCTCTAAAAAAAATAAAACATCATTAGTTAGATATTAGGCTTCAATAAGGAATTATGAGGGGCATGGTTAGTTTGATTGACAGGTCAGGTCTCCAATGAAACCACCTCTGAACTCGAGTCTCATCCCCATTGAGCAGTGTCCTCGGGGTTAGACCCGCCTCCTCACTCCTCCCTTCATATCCAAATATGGCTCCAAACAGCCAACATGGCAACAATCAACTGCCGATCTCCTGGCTTCAAAATGCGAGTCCACAAACCAGTGGGTGACATTAGCTTTGTCCTTTCTATAGACAGTCTATGGTCCCTTCACAGCAAGAAGGTTCTCGGTTCGAATCTCGACTTGGGCCTTTCTGTGTGGAGTTTGTCATGTTCTTCCTGTGCATATGTGGGTTTTCTCCAAGTACTCTGGTTTCCTCTCACAGTCCACAGACATGGATGTTGGATTAATTCATCCTGATAAACTGAGTGTGTAAATGAGTGTGTATGGTTCTTTTGTCTTTGTGTGTTTGTCCTGTGATAGACTGGTGACCTGTCTAGGGTGGACTTTCCACCCACTGCCAGCTGGGATAGGCTCCAGCCCTCCCCCATGACCTGACTGGAGAAGATCAATGGATGAATGGATGGATGGATGGATGGATGGATGGAATGCCAATGTGTGCATGATAGATAGATAGATAGATAGATATATAGATAGATAGATAGTAATATTAGTAGTAATTTTTATAATCCCATATTTTAGAGGTTGCAGTTGATCATTTGTCAGCTTTTCTGACCCTGATCTGAATCATTAATAAGATGGTGAACCATGACTGGAACCTGTGGAAATGTTGGTTCACTTGGAAGCTAATAGGTGTGAATAAGAGCAGCTGAATGAGTGTGAGGAACAGTGCTGATGAAGAACGAGCGTATGTTTCTGGTGGATCTTTTCTTAGAAAACACAACAGTCCCACACGATGGTTGAGTCTTGTCTCAGCCCTGCCGAGCAACGTGTAGCACTTCAATCCTCTTGTTTACAGTGGCATGAGCAGCTGAATGATTTTTACATAAAACCTATTACTTACTGTTTCTTTTAATATGCAGTAAAACTACACTTCTTTGCCAAGTACAATGCAATGAGATGAAATTAAATTACATTTTTGACCAAATTTTTGCACTGCAACACACCTCATCCCGTTGTTGGAAAATGTATTTTCCTCACTGGGTTGTTGAATAGATTCCCCGTCCAATGGATGTGCCTCTGTCATACTAACACCTCCCAAACCATACAGAGTGTTTGCTTTAGATCCCAGACAATAAGGAGCAGTATAAACACTCCCCCACATTTCTCACGGCTGGGAGGCCGGAGCTGTAAAATGTCCAGATTGATAGAGCAATGTTCAATTCCTCCCCTGAGTTAGAAGGGCAAACTCCTGTGGCGCTCCTGCATCAAGCGTGCCCTCCCTGTGACTCGGCACTGGAGATAAACTTTCCCAGACAACAATGCCTCATCAGTGGCAGCAGCAATGGGGCCCTCTTTTATTGCCAGAGCTCCAATGTTGAACAATTAACGGCTCACCATGGTCCCTAGCACAAAATACTAGAATGGCCAAGTAAGTACGGTCTCTCTCTTTCACTTTCCCCTTGCTTGCCCAATCCCCTCCACACCACCACCACCACCCCCTCCTATCCCCAAACCTCAGCCCTCGGGCCTCGCTGCAATGCATCTCTCAGTGCTCCCTGTTCTATAAATTGCCAACAGTGCGAAAAGGCAGATACAAATAAAGGTGATTTAGCCCAAAGAGATGCTGAGCGATGGCTCTCATTAGTCCAGAGTGGAGACCAAAGTCGAGATTTAACTGAGAGGGATTCCTGGCCATTAGCACACTGGCAGTGGTTGTATTGATAGGTTTTTAATAAGATGCTACATTAATGGTTATCATGAGTGAGTGAGTTTATGGTAATGGGAAAAGAGGCAGAGGAGACGAGAGAGAGTCTCCAATGTGTTTTCTGTCAAATCCAGCCGCAGCTCGGCCACCGCTGCCGGCAGCTTTGAGCGTACACTTTTACAGGTTGACAACCCGAACTCTCACAGAGGTCTGCATATAGAAAGTACAGGGAAAGATTATTTTTGTTCCTGTAGATTGAGTGACGTGAACGTAGCGAGGGTAGTGTCAGTGATGAACGACGCCAGAGGGACGTCTCCTGTGTGCACAGAAGTCATTTCCTTCTATTAATCAGTTGGACTAATTCTCCCCATGTTCCAGTTTTAACCCTACAGTGTCACTGCCTCCAGTTGCTCTAATTGAAATATTAGCAGCCAGTTAAGTAAATGAAGACAATTTAATCAGTACCCTTCACGTGCCGTCCCCGTCTTCCTCTTCTGTTGCCTGTTTCCCATGCGACAGCGTGATCTTTCTATTAAAGAGAGGAGTTGAGAGATCAATTTATACTGTCGTTTTTTTTTTTTTTTTTTTTAACCTGACAACTCTATTGTCACAGCGCCAACAGAAGCTGGGATTATTTTATGTCTGAATGTAAAGTTTGCCAAACAATCAACAACTGCCCACAACTTCTTCTTCTTTTTTTTTCCCCTACTTGTCCATTTAGCCATTCGCCAGTGGAGATCCAGCAGGATGAGTGGACTCTAAGGCGCCAGGGCTATCAACTGAAATCCCTGTGGTGAGTCATTTCTTTCCAAAGCACCAAACGTTAATTGAACTTTTCAAAGATTCGAAAACTTTTTTTGAAATTAGCCTCACAGGGGCTGTTAGATCACTTCAGGAAGAAAAATAAAACTGCCGGGAACATTTGGGTAATCATCCTCAGAGTATTTGATGATGAATAACTCTTCTTGTCATAACTACTTTCTTTGTTTCTCATCCTGCCTCGGACCAGACTAATAACATCTAATGTTCGATCAGAAGAAAACAACACTGTTTAGACAGTGATGCAGCAGCACAGGAACATAAATTAAAGTGCTTCAGTTAACCTCGTTAGCATATGTGATGTCAGGAGGGTGCTGATATCAGAAACAACAGCAAATATAGAATAATAATTATATTTATCATAATTCTTTACAAGCCGTAATTACTCACACCTACCACTGATACACACATGCTTTCAGATATTATGCATTTAGGTCATAGAGGTCACTACCAGAAAGACAGCAACACACCGACGTGTTATTTCCCCGATGAGATCATGACCAATTTGAAAAGTTAATTTTCCCTGTCATAAAATGGGAGTGAAAATTAACGTTCGCATTGTTTTGGCATGAAGCTATCTTTTCTTCATTTTGTTTCTCTTACATTTAATCATTGGACTTATTCATTTTAATCAGACACACAACCTTGCCTTTTATGCCACCTCGGTGAATTCAGCCTGCAGAAAATGTGTCTAAGCGGTCAGAAACTTTACGGTCCTTCCTGCTACATTAAACACACCTTTATTTGTAATGACATTAGTTTTATTTCTGTCTACACCTGAAGAATTAATCTGTCTGGGAGATGTGCACACCACACTGACGACTAAAGGCCGAGTTGTACTCAGAAGCAGCTGATTAGTACATGATGTTGTTTAACCATGTCAAAATAAAAAGGCAAATCATTTTTAAAAACTGTGAGTGAAAGCTGTGGGAGGAAGTTTCCTGAAAAGCTGCTGACATTGATGGACTTAAAAATTTGTCCGGATAAACCTTAAACCTTCAGCTCTGGATCCAGGTCTTGTCAGTAGTTATTCAGGTGGTACATCAGTGTAATTACTGACTGTAGTGAGTTTACTGTGCATCTAGAAAGGAGTGTGCTTTGCAATTCAGGTTGGGAAAAAAACAGTTTTTTTTGGAAAGCCCGCCCACACCATCCAGTGTGATTTCACTTGTGTTTACTTCCACTTCTCATGACACATTAGTTTTGTTTTCTCTTTTTTTTTCTCTGCACAGATTTTGTGATTAGATTTTTTTCCCATTACTTTGTTAATTTCTCTGTCTTTGCCTTGGTGCTCGGTGTCATGAGCAATAATACATTTCATTTGTGCCATTATAATCCTGATAGGAGAGGCAGGCTGTGCGGGCTAATCACACCATGGCGCTGACAGGTAGAGGATTTGTCATGGTGATGTCTGAGCGAATGTTAACTGTATTTTGACAATTTGGCACGAGGAAGTGGGGTTTGTCTGGGATCCTAACAGTGGAGCTTACAGATGTAGATGCAACTGAAATGTGACTGAAGCACAGGCGCAATAAAGAACCAGAATGAGACATATACACAGCCACTGCTAAATTTAGGCTTATTAATAATGACAGGCTTTTTTTTTTTTTTTTTTTCCCCAAGTTAGTGCAGAACTTCTTCCTAATTTTTATGTTAATCTCGACTTCCTATGCCAGATTTCTCTCCGTAATAGGTCTTTAACATTAAACCACTGACTCCGGTGATGACTGTAACTTTTGCCTTTTATCATATTTTGCTATCAGCTGTTCTCAACAAAATGTTAACGCGTGATTAATATTTAAATCATGTGTTAATCATTTCAGCTGCAGTGCTAATTCAGCAGCAATGTATGTGGACTTTTCATCAAATTGCCGCACTCCCTCTCCAAAAATGAATCATACCGCCTCTCCCTCGTCTGCGCTCCACTCGGTCTGATCCAAAAAGAAAAGAGAAAGAATAAAAAGACAGAAACTCCACTTTTTACCCTCATACAGCTTCCTTGTGAAGCAAGAATTCAACTTAATTTTAATCATGCACTTAGCTTTTGGATAGCAGTATCAGCTGTGTGCATTATACTATATGTAAAAAGCCAATCTCAAAGTGCTGGTTACTTGAAACACCATGAAATTGGCTTTTGTCAACTTCATCCTGTGATTGTACCGTGTAATTTAATTAACATGTCTATCTGTGTTTTGCAATTACAGTACACGGAATATTGATGTGCCACATCAATAAGTATTTTAGATAGCGCCGTGCGTTTACCTGACCAAATAATCGCAGCACACTTTTTATTTACTTTCAAAAAGTCTGTGCCTTTTACTGTAAAGCACATGAAGAAAGTGGAACAAAAATTGAGGCGAAGCAATCAGCTGATAAATCTTTCTTTTTTCTCTTTTTTCTGTTTCCCTATCAGACGTGAAAGCCTGATAACCACTGCCACCCCACCACACACACCCCCCCCTTCTCTTGCCCTTCACATCTGTGTGTCTGCACAGCCGCGATAAGCAAATCAATATCCTGTCACTTCTTATTTTTACTAGCCCAATTCTGCTCTCTGCACCTTCCACAAGGTGACAAACTCCCGCCTCACGGCCTGGACTGGACCATCTCAGCCTCTTCTTTGGAGAATATTGTCTCTCAAGTGACACTGAACAGACTCTCGATCACCAAAATGATGCTAACGTCTTGGTGCTAATGCAGCTCGGTGATGCTGAACTTTTTTTTTTTCCCCCACCATCTTCAGTTCATCAGATAAAATGAGACTGTGAGGAGTTGTCTCGTAAGATTATTTATGTTGTGCATCATCCGTTTACCTCCGTTACAAGTGAGGCCTCTGAGCTTTTATGCAGTGACAGCTCGCTATTTTATATCACCGTGTCTGTACCACAGCGCCTCCAATCAATTTGTGTCAATACAGAAATATTAAAAAAAGCATGTTTACATCTCATCTCGCGTATTTTGAATATTTTTGCCTTAAAGCCGCGATCGTGTAATTATGTTAAAAATGTGAATTTGTAAAATGTTGAGGATGAATTTTTTTGACATTGAATATTTTCAAGCATCCAATTTAGTGTTTTGTACTGAATACTCAGAGGAGATAAAGACTGGGCTCCTGCTTTATGTTGTACAAATTAAACTAAATAGCTGTGCCCTGAGCAATGCAAACAGAGCTGAAGAGTCATACATAAGATCTGAAATCACTGAAAGTTTCAGTCCTTCCTGATCTTCTTTTCCTAATAAATCAAGTTTTATTTTGTCATTGTACAGAACAAAAACACACAACGAAATGGCATCACACTCTACAAACACAGGGCCCCCTCTAAACAATCCATAGCATGCACAGAGAGGGGATAGGGTGAGGGCGCCGCCATTGATCCAGCACACCTGGAGCAGTTGGGGGGGTGGTCAGTGCCTTGCTCAAGGGCACTTCGGCAGTTCCCTGGAGGTGGACCGGCCCCTCTCCAGCCACCAGTCCACACTGCACATTTTGTCCAGGCTGGGACTTGAACTGGCGACCCTCCGGTTCCCAACCCACTGAGGCACCTGTAGCGGGAGTCGAACCGGGGCCACTTGGGTGAAAACCAGGAATCCTAACCGCTAGACCAGGGGTGCTCAATCCTGGTCCTCGAGAGCCCCTATCCAGCATGTTTCAGATGTTTCCCTCTTCCTACACACCTGATTCAAAGGATCAGGATCGTTATCAGGCTTCTGCAGAGCTTGATGATGAGCTGATCATTTGAATCAGGTGTGTTGGAAGAGGGACACATCTAAAACATGCAGGATAGTGGCCCTCGAGGACCAGGATTGAGCTCCATTGCACTGGACCAGGGGTGTCAAACTCGTGCCATGGAGGCCAAGACCCTGCAGGTTTTCTTTCCAACCATCTCTCCAGCAGCTGATCTCACTGATGAGCTGCTTCCCTCAAACTGAAGGAGGTGTTCATGATTAACTTCATCTGCTTTAGCGACCGGCTGGAAAGAAAACCTGCAGGGTCTCGGCCCTCCATGGTAAGAGTTTGACACCTGCACTAGACCATATGGGATGTTATAATGTTTTTGCATTGGCTGGGAATTGAACCCGGGCCTCCCGCGTGGCAGGCGAGAATTCTACCACTGAACCACCAATGCATGCTATTACTGCATAAAAGATGTTAAAATGATCTAACGTTTGTTCGCAGAGCAAGCAGTAAGGGCAGTTTTTGGCGAATATGACTTGACAACTAAATTTAGTTGTCGGAGGTCACAGTTAAATCACTGGAGGTGTTAAAAAAGAAGTTTCTACCTCCATCCGTGCTGCTGCTCTTTTGTATAAAAGACTTTCCAAGGTAAAAGGTTGTGCCAACTCAATATCATCTAACTACCCTCGCACATCTGCTGCAGTCGCTTGAGATTATGAAACGCTTCCTTTGTTCACCCATCAGCATCCAGGTCTGAATCGCCATGGACGGCGTTGTTGGTCGTGGCCCTTTCTACAAACTATCTGCTGATTTTGTATTTCAAATGTCACACTAAGTTGAGGGGTATACAAAGATAATGGAAAGACAACTTTGGCCTGATCTTTTCTGAGGACAGCGAACATTCAACAGGAGCAGATAAAAATTAATTTGGTTGGAGCCACTCAAGCTTTTTATTCACACATTTCTTGTCTAGGGG